>JABUQX010007826.1:72500-79466 GCA_015478945.1 Trachelipus rathkii
TACCCCCATATCAGCCAAACCTCGCATTGGAAGTGACTAAGTGTCACTGTCCTTGTGATACACAGGATGTTGCAACTCAGGAGTTGTTGTTCCCCATCGCCGAACGAGCTGAGGAGGATTCATTGGAAGAGTCAAAATTACAAGATTATACTTCTGAAAGGGCGAGAACGGAAGCAGAGCAGAAAAAGGAGGAAGAACCGACTGTACCACAATCAGAAATCATAGTTGAAGAAAGAATAACGCCAACCGCAGGAGCACAAGTGTGCAGCTGTCAGAAGTTCCATGATTGTAGAGCATAAAATGAAGTTATTGTAGAGGATAAATATAAAGAAATTCCTTGTGAGCCACAGATGAGCACTGAAAGCGATATCAAAGTATCGGATGCCCCGGGGGGTATCATCTGTAAATAATTTTGTACATAATGATTGTCAGAATGACAATGATGAAAATTGTGCCATAGAAAAGAACAGCACAGTGCCTTGTATAAATGATGAAGATACACAAAATGTCGCAGCTGTTAATGAAGTAGAAGAAGACAGTAGAATGGACAGATAACTGAATTAATGCGTGACCGCGAAGTCTTCAAAGAGCGACTAAAAGATGATGTTACTCTTCAAAGAATATGGAGATCAGTTGAAAAGGATGAGAAAAAGTATATTTTAAGAAATGGTATTTTATATAAAAGGGTGATCGAAAATCAGTTGGAGAGGTTCACATTAGTGGTACCAAAGGAGTACAGGAACAAAGTAATGAGGGTGGCGCATGATGAAGTGTTTGGAGGCCACCAGGGAATCAAGAAAACAATGTGAAAAATAACTCAGCAATTTTTCTGGCCAAATTTATATCAGGATGTGACCAGACATTGTTATTCTTGTGATATTTGCCAACGAACATGTCCGAAGGGGGGAGTTAAGAAAGTTCCTTTATGTCCTATGCCGATCATCTAAGAGCCATTCCAGAGAGTCATCATAGACTTGATAGGTCCTATCACACCATCATCTTCTGAAGGACATCAGTACGTCCTAACACTTGTAGATGCCACCACGAGGTACCCAGAGGCAGTTCCTCTGAAGAGCATTTCGGACCAGAAAGCAACAGATAGTCTTGTATCGATCTTCATGAGATTAGGTGTCCCCAAAGAGATATTGAGTGACAATGGGAGACAATTTACATCAACTTTGTTGAGGGACGTGACAAGAATGCTTAACATCAAACAGAAGTTCTTAAGTGTGTACCATCCTATGAGCCAAGGCCTCACGAAAAAATTTAACAGAACGTTGAAAAGGATGCTTAAAAGAATGTGTGATGAACAAATAAGAAAATGGCATAAGTTTATTGAACCATTATTGTTTACATAAAGGGAAGCACCATAGGACTCTACGGGATTCTCTCCTTTTGAGTTGCTGTATGGAAGAACTATGAGGAGTCCCATGCAAATATTGCATGAAATTTGGGCGGGTGATATTAACCCAGACGAGGCAAGGTCGACGTATAGATACGTTTTCGACTTGCAGGAATGATTAAATGAAACATTGAAATTAGCAAGGGAAAATCTGGCTAAAGCCCAAATTGTGCAGAAAAGATACTATGACAGAGGGGCAAAGAGTAGAAAGTTGAAGGTGGGAGATATGGTTCTGGTACTCCTACCTACCTCTAAAAACAAGATGCTCATGCGTTGGGGTGGTCCGTACCCGGTTATTGAACCGTATGGAAAAGATAATTATAGGATACGAGTTGGAGAAGTGGTAAAAACATACCACATTAACTTATTGAAAAGTACATTGTAAGAGTGGAGAGTGATGATGAAGAAAAAGAGGGACAACACCGGGGGGAAATAGGAGCTTCAGCGGTTATCTTGGATACCCAGAATGAGGAGAATATCCATCTGGCGGATATAGACCCGACACCTGTACAGAAAGAGAAGTTGTCTGACACAAAAATCAGTCATGAAATAACAAATCCTATATGCAGGCGCACAATGGCAATTTTGGAAGAATATGAAGAAATTTTTACGGATGTGCCAGGCACAGCTAAGAACGATTTTCATGTCATTGACCTCATAGATAACACTCCAATCCGACTTAAACCATATAAGCTACCATATACTACCCGTACCGAGTTGAAAAAGGAGACAGAGAAAATGATTAAAATTGGGATGTAGTGGTACAGAAGAAGGATAGGAGCAAGAGGGTTTGCTCTGATTATAGGGCTCTTAACAGGATAACTGTCTTTGATCCCGAGCCCATGACTACGTCACAAACTCTATTCACGAAATTTGCCAAAAATAAGTTTTACAGTAAACTTGATTTGTCAAAGGGATACTGGCAAATCCCGATAAAGCCAGAGGATACTCACAAGACCGGCTTCTCGACCGAAGATGGTCATTTTCACTATATAAAATTACCATTTGGCATGGTTAAATGCCGGAGCTACACTCGTAAGGGCCATGCGTAGGATAACTGGACCCGGATATATGAGTGACTTCTCATTTGACATGTATTATACTTCTGACTTGGCAATGATTACCTGTACATCCTTCAAAGTACTAAGAGACTTTGAAAGAAGGATTCACGATTCCGCCCACAAAATGTTGCCGTCTCGGCGGTCGTCAAACGGTAATTTCTCGGCCATATTAGGAAATGGAAACGAAGGTCTCCACTAGGATAACGTTGAACAGATTGATGAAAAAGAACCCTAAAACAAGAAACAGGTGCGTTCATTTTAGGTTCTGTACAGGGTTTATTTCAAGATTTTCGTGGAAAGCTACGCAAAGGGTCGCCGTCCTACTCACGATTTACAAAAAAGGACCACAAGTAAGATGGGAAAAAACATCAGGAAGCATTCCGTGAAATTAAAGAGCTCTGGTTACAAACTATTTTTAAAGAATGCTAGATTGGACACCTTCTCTTTGCAAGTGGAACGGTCAGACTCGTCCCCGGATTCGTATCTACATGAAGAAAACGGCATTCTCATCTGTCTCTTATGGAGCACAAGATTTCGTGGGCTAGTCAAAGATCACTTACTTTAGAAAGGAGGCATTGGCAATTGTATAGAATCAGAAATTCGAGCATACCTCTAATGGAAGATGAATTCATCTGCAGTCTGTCACAGACACTTGACGCATGGAACAAGTGAGTAGATCGAGAATATGAGGTGTGTGTTCCTCCAAGGTTAAAAGAGAATATATATTATAAATCACACAGCGGCAAGAATGTGGATGCGACTACGCTAGCCCTTCATTCTGCAATGGAACTTGGATTTCTCCTGAAGAACACAACCGAAGAAGGAAAAAAGGATGAACAATGTTCTATAGATTTAATAAAGCTAAATACAAGTATATTGCTTGTGATTGAGGGGGTAATGTTAACACGATTGTACATGCTATATATATATTTGCTTTCAAAGTCATTTTCCCTTATGTATTTTCCACACTCTATTTTATTGCATGTAAATGGCCGCCCACCTTGAACTTGAATATATATTATATTATTATTCTTATGCTTACATTTTTTTCCCGCTTGAAGCGGGTGTGGTCCGTACAGCTCTCCCTACACCCTCATCTCGCCCCACCACTCTCTCCTTATAACTCGCAACAACCTACCTCTTCCTCCTCATCCTCCTCCTGCAGCATCTTTTTCCATCCATTCACTCCTCTTGGTCTCCCCCTTCTGCCTTCTATCCTCGCCTCCCATACTCTCTAACACTCTCTGTTCCTCCATTCTCACAAGATGCCCATACCATCTTAAGCATTTCTCCGCTCTTCCCACCAACCCATTCCTCCCCTCACATCTCTCCCTCACCACCCAATACAGATCTCTCCCTTCTACTATCCAAATTTTTCTCAAGCCCTTCATCTCAAATACTTCCAACTTCTTCTGGACTGGCATTCAACACCCAGTTTTCACATCCATACAACCGCTGGTACACATTTTTTTTCAAACATACTATCTACTTTTTGTGATAGATCCCCCCTTTCCATATTTCTCACACTCAAAGCCCTCATTCCTTCTCCTACTCTATGTTCCCTATTTCTCCTTCATCCCTCCCCTTACCAATCCATCCTAAATTCGAACTTCTTTACTTCTTCAGAACTACAACCCCACTCAGAACCTCTAACCTCCCCTTCACTTCCTCTCCTCAAACAAACACTTTACTCTTAAGGATTTATTTTAAGCCCCTTTTTGTCCCGCAATTTCCTCTCAAACTCCTCATCCACAATACTCACTTCGCGTTTTTCGCCACTAGGCGCAGTATATCGATACAGTATCATGCTCACTCCTTTACTCATTCTCATTTGTCAATTCCACCCCCTCCCTCCTTACATTCCTCTGGCAACACACTCTTTAACAAATTAAACTAGCCAGGGACAATTGACACCCCTGCCCTCAGTCCTCTCGGGCACCACAACATCTACTCTCCCTCCTAAACTCTCACAAGCTTTACTATTCCTATAAAATGCCCTGATACCTTACCTAATTTTCCCCCCACTCCATTTTCCCTCCAAACCCTCAATTACCTTTCTTAATTTATATTATGAATATTTCTCTAAATCTAAAATAAAATACCCCACACTTTCCTTTCCTCTCAATACTTTTCTCAACAAGCATCTTTAGTTAAACAGTTGAATTCACACCCTCTTCCCTCCTAAATCCTCTCCTTGTTCTTCCCCATTCTTCCTTCCGTAAACCCTCTCTCTCTCAATCAGTATTCTCCCATAAACTTTCCCTACCACACTTAAAAGACATATACCTCTATAATTACCACACATTCCATCCTATCCCTTTCCCCTTATCAGGGGAACCAAACAACATCCTCCATCTTGCGTACCACACACTCTCCAACCATATATTATATAACTATACAGCCACTCGCTCCACTCTATACCCTCACCCCCTTCTCTTTGTAACATTTCATTTCACCCATCCAGACTGGGACTTCCCTTTTTTTTCCTTTCTCAAGGCCGCTAATATTTCTCCCATTTTGTATTACATCCTACCCCCTCCTCCCCATACATTCCTCCTACCATCATCGCAAATCTTCCTCCCTCCCACCCCCTCATTCAGTAATCCACTAAAATACTCCCCCCACTTCCTCACCCTAACCTCTCCTCCTATCCACTCCCCATCTCCTCCCTTAATCCTCTACCCACCCTCTTCTTCTTCCTTTTTTTATTTACTTCCTTCCAAAGCTGTTACTTCTGATTCAAACTTTTTCCGTCACCTTTCACATCACTCATTTTGCTCTTCTCTTTCGCCATTTTCAGCCCTCTTTTGCTTCCACTCTTAACCCTTCTCTATTCCTCCCAGAGTTTCTTCTCTCTACTTTCCCACCATTCACTAAGCTCCTTTTTCTTTCACACCTCCTCACTCCTCACTCCAGACATTACGCTCCCTTTCCTTTGCTTGCAACCCCTTTTTTAACTCCACATCCCTTCTAGCCTCCTCAAGACTGGCTCTTAATCTCTTCACCCCCTCCACTCCCCATCTCCGTCGCTCTGCACGTTCTGCCATATCTCCATACTCTCACTAAAGCTCCCTCTTTTACACACTGTCCTCTCCAATTTCTTCACCTTTATCACTCCATCTCCTATTATTCTCCCCTTTCCTAATTGTCACTCTCTCCACCCTTAACTTGCACACAAATATGATCGATATCCCCCTCCGCCTCTAAATACCAATTTACATCTAGTAATTCTTATTATCTTCCCATTTACCCACATAATCCAGTACGCTCCCCCGTTATCTCACTCTTCAATGTACATACTTGTGATTTTCTTTTTTTGAACCAAGTATTCCCACTATCATTCTTCTTTCATACCCACAACTCTAACAGACTTTCTCCATTTACATTCTCTCCTACCCCAAATGGTTATTTTCTTCTCACACCGCCATCCCTCCCGCATCTGCATTTAATTCCCCAGACAGATTTTATCGTTTACCCCAAATTTTCCCAGCACCTCATTCAACTCATTCCAAAATCTTTCTCTCTCTTCCTCCTCGCTCCATTCACTGGTGCCTATGCACATATAAAAGACCCATTTTCCCGAATTCACTTTTACCGCAACTTATACTTGAACTCACATGACTAAACCCTTACCTTATCACACACCTCTTTTCCTACTATCTTATATATATATTTATATATTTTATAATATATTAAGTAATATATATACTATATATATATATATTATATATTATAACTTATTATATATATATATATATATTATATATCTATATATATATATATATTATATAGTATATATATAAAATAATATTTTTCTCTTTAGCAGTAAAAGGATTCAGTAAAAGATGCAGGAACCTATTTTATCTGAAAGCTTCACTTGTAAGATAAAATTACGTTCTCATTTATATATTTATTCTGTTTTATTATTTATTATTATTATTATTATTATTATTTTTATTATATATTATTTTGATTATTATTATTATTATTTGGTGTAAATTTATTCTATATGGAAAGGCTATATAGTAGTATCTATGTATATATATATATATTTATATATTATATATTATATCATTATATATATATATATATATTATATATATAATATTCTATATATATATATAATATATATTTATATATTAAAATATATATATATATATATATTTATATAATTATTATATATATATATATATACTTATATAATATTATATTAAATATATATATATATAATATATATATCATATAATATACTATATATCTATATATATATATATATATATATTTATATTATATATTTATAATATATATATATTATATTATTATATATATATATATATATATATATATATATATATATATATATATATATATATTATATATATATATATATATATTTATATAATATCTATTTATATATATATATATATATATATATTTAATATATATATATATATATTATATATTACTATATATATATAGTATTTATATATATATATATATATA
>JABUQX010007828.1:0-7500 GCA_015478945.1 Trachelipus rathkii
TATATATATATATATATAGCATAGTATATATATATAGTTAGTATATATATATATATATATATATATATATATATATATATATATATATATATATATATATATATATATATATATATATATATATATATATATATATATATATATATATATTGTACATAAAAGGTAGGATTGGCACAAAATATTTATTAAAACAAAAACAAGACTTTTTACAAATTAAAAATTTTAACTTTTACAATTAACAATTATTGTTCCTGAAAAAATTTGTACTGCATGATAAAAAAAAAAAATATTCAAACTTTCAGTACTGATGTTAAAAAAATACTGGAACCTTTAATCAACGGGTAGACACGTCCAATCGATCGGATCCTTCCCACTGCTAAGTAACAATTCATTACACTTCGAGAAATGCTTACATCCAAAGAAGCCTCTGTGAGCGGAAAGCGGCGAGGGATGGGGAGCATTTAGTAAATGATGTTTTTCTATTGAATATATATATATATATATATATATATATATATATATATATATATATATATATATATAAATAAATATATATATATATATATATATATATATATATATATATATATATATATATATATATATATATATATATATATATATATATATATATATATATATATATATATATATCATTCACCTTCCAGAAAAGTAGAACATGACACAAGTCGAAAAGAAAGCCCAGCCTTACCGCCCCTTTTATAACTCTATTAGTGAGAACTGGTCGCAGTCAGAAAGACCACCCTAGAGCTTCACGGGAATGCGACGGACCCTTACCATGACATCTTGTCAATGTGGGGTTCATCCCTTGGCCCAGGTGGGCCACAACCATATTCCCTCACAAAACCCCGCCATTTACTCCTATTATGCACCCTTTTTCTAGCCTGTGCCAAACTCACATTTCTCTCCTCCAGTCATTTCTTTACTGACTCAATCCACTTTTTCTTCGGCCTCCCAGTCGGTCTATTACCAACACACTCACCACTATACATCCGCTTGACCAACCGACTATCATCCATCCTTTCCACATGACCAAACCATCTCAACGTACTTTCATTTATTCTTTCATTTATCCCTTTCTTCACACCACACAACTCTCTAACACGTTCATTCCTCATTTTATCAATTCTTCTCACACCTAACACGCCCCTAAGATTGTCCAATTGAACATATTGTACTTTAGATCTATACCTCTTATTTCATACCATAGTCTCACTACTATACATTAACACAGGTAATAACATAATGAAGTGGGAGAGGGTTAGGAGTGAGAAGTTAAGTGAACAGGGTTACAAGTAAAAGTATGTGAGAGCACTTGCAAATAAGTCAGCTGAATGTGAACAGGATGAAACAACAAATCTGGACGCAAATGAGGGAAGCGATTGTTAGTAGTTTAAAAGAAGTATGTGGGTGTGCTAAAGTAGGTAGTAAGAATGTCAATAGTAAGTGGTGGAATGAAGAGGTAACGAAAGCGGTAAAAAGGTGGCGTGGTTGAATGTGTTAAAAGCCAAAACTGAGGTTTCAAAAGAAAGGTGAATGGAAAATACATAAGGAGGAAAAGAGAAATATTAAAAGTTGCATACCTAGGATGAAAAAAAAAAAGAGGTAAATGAATAGTTTGGAATTAGGATGAATGGAGGCTTACAAAGGAATAGGAAGCTGTTCTGGAAGAAAGTTCAAAAGGTTAAGAAAGAGAGAAAAGGGAATCTTCATAAAATCATCCATTTCATCAGTAATAAAAGTACCATCCCTGTTCATCACTCTATGAAGATACTCCTTACTCTTCTTCCTAACCTTTCGCTTCCTTCCAGAAGAGCTTCCTATTTCCTATTCCCTTGTAAGTCCCCTTCATTCTCCTTCCAAACTGTTCATTTACATCTTTTTCTCCTTCTATGTATACAACTTTTAGTCTTATATATTTCCACACGCCTTTCTTTTGACACCTAATCATCGGCTTTTAGCACATTCAACCTCTTTTTCTTTTTTTTACTTTAAACCGCTTGAATCACCTTCATTCCACCACTCACTATTGACATTCCTACTTCATACTTTAGCACATCCACATACTCCTCTTGCATAACTAACAAAGTCTTCCTTCATTAGCGGTCAGATTTGTTCGGTTTCATATTGTTCACATTCAACTGATTTATTTACAAGTTCTCTCACATACTTTTTCTTATTATCTTGTTCACTTAACTTCTCACTCTTAATTCTTCCCACTTTCTTTCCTATCTTTTTCCCTTCCATCCATGCCTTCAATAGTTAAATTTAACATAAAACAACATAATTATCTGATATTCCCATCCCATACCCCTACCTGATTTAACTTCCATCACATACTTAAAAACCTATTCACCAACACAAAATCAATCATACTCTTCACTTCGACACCACCAAATCTCGTATACTTATGGATAGTCTTGTGTTCGAAGAACGTATTACTTACACACATATCTCTCCTCTCCTCACAGAAACCAATCACCTTCTTACCATTCTCATTTTCTCCCGCAACCATAAAGGCACCTATACAACCCTTCAAGTCGCCCAAAATAATTTTCTGGTCACCACTTACCCTGTGTAAAACATTATTCAGATCCAGAAAATTTCTCTTTCCTCATTATTCCTTTCAGATGAACCATACGATACTATCACACACACTTTAATCTTCTCAAACTTAAATTTAACCATTAGTATTCTGGTACTCATATAGAAATTCGCAATTGCTCTGTGCCACAAATCCCTCATCAGAATCGTAACTCCTTCCCTTTCTCTCCAGCACACACATTTCCCCGCACACCACTCGTCCTCACCACTTTCGTCTGTTTTAGTCACAGTAAAGAAATCAAATTTACCCTTTCTAAATACATCCATCACTTCTCTCCTCTTCACTTCGCCATTTATTCTTCTAACATAACATAGTTTCGCCGATAGATACAAGGTCTCTTGCGGCAATCACGAACCATGTCCGAGCCATGCATGAGCATTCCTAGGGCTTCAGTTGTAGCGGAAAACCACTCAAGCTACCACTTTTCTTTTAAGTCTCCTCTTACGACACGCAGAACGTATCATATGGTTATTCTGTCCCCATTCAACCCAAATCATGCTTAACTAGCTTAAAAATGAAATACACTACCTTATCGACTACTGCAGCTTTCTTTTGTGCATAGGAACCCCACAATAAGAAAACAACTTTATTGTTTTGAGATGATACAGCTTTTATAACAGCATCAGTAAATTGTTCCCAACCTTGATCCTTATGCGAGTTCGCATTGTTCGCGCGAACGGTTAGGCAGGCATTTAAAAGTAAAACACCTGTAAAACAAATCAGAAAAAATCCATAAGTGATACACGACCTAAGAATAATAATTAAACATCATTATTAAAATATCACAATGTTGCAAACATCATCACTCTTAGGGTTAAAGGAAATGGGCTGAATAGAATATCGAACACAAAAATGTCAAATATAATAATACCAAACTAACTAAATAAAATTAAATTTTTTACACTCGATCTAATTCTTCTTCTTTCTTTATTATTAAAATAAGAAAAAAATAGAACAAAGTACCTTGTTTAGCCCACCCCACTAAATATCCGTGGCCGGGACGTTTGAAACCAGGAATATCATTTTCTAATTCTTTGTACATATTGATCAAACTGAAAACAAATATATTAATAAAATAAATAAATAAATTTCAGTCCTTACAAATAGTTATATTGCCCCAACATCCATTTTAATCCATATAAGAAATAAATCACATGCTAATCACATAAGTTTATATGTGATTAGCATGTGAAATAAATCACATGCTAATCACATATAAACCATTCTTTTGAAATTGTGTTCAACCCTTCTCTTATATTCAAAACGATAGTAAAAGAAAAAGTTAAATCTAAGTCTGAGATGAAGTTATTCTATCACTTGGAATTTCTTAATAATTAATTTTGAAAATAAATCTCTAAACTACGGTTCTAAATCCTTTGATTTAGAACTTTAAGAGACCACTCCTTTATATGAAATAATAAATTAGTTGTACGAGGTCAAAATTTATATAAAAATATAATATCTGCATCCAAATAGACGTTCATTCTTACATTTGCAAACAAAAATAATAATAATAATAATAATAATAATAATAATAATAATAATAATAATAATAATAATAATAATAATAATAATAATAATAATAATAATAATAATTATTGTTATTATTATCATCTTCCATTTTCCTCCCCAAGACTAGGGGTAAGGTGCGTGACAAGCATCGGAAAAGAAAATTAGAAGAAGAATATGACACAAGTCGAAAAGAAAGCCCAGCCTTAACGCCCCCTCTATACCTATTAGAAAGAACTCCTCGCAGTCAGAAAATCCACCCTAGAACTTCCACGGGACCGCGACGGGGACCCTCACTATGGCATATCGTCAAGTGTAGGGTTCATTCCCTGGCCCAAGTGGGCGACAACCATACCTCCTCTCAAAACCCCTCTATTCACTCCTATTATGCACCTTTATTCTCGCCTCTGCCAATACTCACACTCTCTCTCCTTCGAATTCGTTCACTGACTCATCCACTTTGTTCTTCGGGTCCCCAACCGGTGCGATTTCGCAAACACACTCACCACTATACATCCGCTTAACCAACCGCCTGTCATTCATCCTTTCCATATGACCAAACCACCTCACGACTTTCATTTATTCTCTCATTTACCCCTTTCTTCACACCACATAACTCTCTAATATACGTTCATTCCTCATTTTATCAATTCTTTTCACACCTAACACGCCCCTAAGATTGTCCATCTGAACACGTTGAACTTATTCCAGACCATAGTCTCACTACTATACATTAACACAGGTAACAACATACCCTCATGTAAGACCCTAGCGCACTCGAGACTTAGTACCTTTACGTCCACCAACGATTTAATTGCACCAGCCACCTTCCTGCCATTCACAACTCCTACTACTCTGCAATCATCCGTCCCTTTTCATCCAACATATATCCTAATATTTAAACTCAGACACTTGTTCCAGCTGCTCACCATCCAACATAACTTCACACTGAGGACTGTCCTCACTTACAATAATAATAATAATAATAATAATAATAAAATAATAATAAAAATAATAAAATAATAATAATAATAATAATAATAATAATAAAAATAATAATAATTTAAAACATGTAAATACCTTGGAGGAGGGGGTATTCCTTTTTGAACACTAAAACATAGCCCTTAAAAAAACGAAAAGTTAAAAGAAAATTTTAAAATTAAAATTAAAATTAAAAAAATAAAATAAATAAAATGTGTAGCAATAAATAAAAAATGCAACGTTAATAAATAAAATGTGAAGCAATAAAAAAAAAAAAGCTGCATTGATATACCTAACAAATGAATCTAAGCCTCTCAAATAAAACGCATTGTCACTTCCTTTCTTTTAAGTCATCAGCACTTTTCTCTAGTTCTGAAGATACAGCTGGCGAAATAGCACTTCATATATGTAGTAATAAGAGAATTAAACTTTTTTTTTATTTCCGTAATTTCACACCTTCTTATCAGGGTCGTGTGACTAGTAAAGGCTTTCCACAGTCTAATTCAATATATGTCTCATTATCTATTTAATTTAATTGATAGTTTTATAAATTAAAAAATAAGCTGTGTCAAGTTTCCACACTCAATATTATAAAAACAGGTTCTCAAAATAGTGCAAACAGAGATATCTAATTAATCAATATCAGTTACAAATATAACGTGCAGATGTGAATGCAAAATATCTTACTAATATTTTATACAGTACTTAAATTTACATTCCATGGCTTTAAATAAAAGATTTTACATTATATAAAATTGTATGATGCAAAAAAAAAAAAGAGTAACTAAGCGAAAGACCAGAATAAGCAAATCAAAATACATTAAAACAAAACTTACAATATAAAATAATAATAATAATAATAATAATAATAATAATAATAATAATAATAATAATAATAATAATAATAATAAAAATAATAATAATAATAATAATAATACCATGAGCTTGACCAATCCCATGATAAGGATCTTGTCCTAAGATAACAACTTTGATGTCCTTAATGTCGCTGTAATTACTCCAGGAAAATACTTGCGTAGGAGGAGGATAAATCGTAAATCTTGATCTCTCTAATATGACATGCGAGTTTAGCTACAGGTATTAAAATATACTCATTAGGGAATACAAGCAAAATTATAGGCTATATTAAACAAGTATACCAAAGCATAAATCTAAACAAAAAGAATAATATATATATATATATATATATATATATATATATATATATATATTATATATATTATATATTTCCATATATATTATATATATATATATAATATATATATATAGATCATATATATATATTATATAATAATATATATATATATAAATATATAAAAAAATAAATATAAAAAAAAATATATATATTATATATATATATATATATATATATATATATATATATATATATATATATATATATATATATATATATATATATAATTATTATTGTTATTATTATTTTCCTCCTATCCCCAGATTGGGGGTGAGGTGCGTGACATACACGGGAACAGAATAGTAGAGAAAATGACGCTAGTCGAAAAGAAAGTCCCGCTTTATACCTTTAAGTGAGAACACGCCGCAGTCAGAAAAAATCCAACCTAAAGGTTTCACAAGACTGCGAAAAACCCTAACTGTGGTGTCTCGTCAATGTGGGGTTCATCCCCTGGGCAAAGCCCACAATCATACGGCTCACAGAACCCTGCCATTCACTCTTGTTAGGCACCTGTCTTCTCACATCTGCCAAACTCACATCCCTTTTCTTCAGGCATTCCTTTACTGAACTCAATCCTTTTTCTTCGGTCTCTCAGTTAGTCGATTCCCAGCACACTCACCACTATACATCAACTTAACCAACCGAGTATTATCCATCCTTTCCATATGATCAAACCATCTCAATGTTCTCTCTTTTATTCTCTTATTTACGCCCTTCTTCACACCCCCACAATTCCCTAATGCGTTCGTTCCTTATTTTATCAATTCTTCTCACACCTAACACGACCCTAAGATTGTCCATCTAAACACAATGTACCTTAGATCTATACCTCTAATAACAGGCCATAAATAAATTAATCTTTATAATATATATATATATATATATATATATATTATATAATTATATATATATATATATATAATTAATATATATATATTATATATTATATATATATATATATATATATATAATATATATATATATATATATATATATAATATATATATATATATATATAATATATATGAGTTTGAGAGTATTGGTAAAGAGATTTGGCAGAGAGTGCAAAAGGAGGGGTTTGAAAGTAAACATAGAAAAGAGTAAGGTTATGGTTGCGAGTCAGGACAATTCTCGGTGTAAAGTTATGCTAGATGGTGAGCAGGTGGAACAA
>JABUQX010007828.1:10000-12424 GCA_015478945.1 Trachelipus rathkii
CAAACAATATGGCCACGTGGTAGGCCCGTTTGAATATAAAAGTTCAGCTAATGAGCAGCTTTAAATATAATTTCTTTCAAATGGATAAACTCCATCCTGGCAGATAATCAATTATTTGTATTATAGACCATTTGTTGCTTATTTCTGTTTATTCAAATCGATAGATATCTAACCTTCAATTGATTTGGAAACAAAAAGTGAAATTTCATGAATCTCGGTCGCTTTACCTGAGAAATTGAATAACTAAAACAATAATAAGCATTTCTTGCCAGTCATTAACACAAATAACGAAATAGATCTATTTTAATATATGATATTTATATATATATATATATATATATATATATATATATATATAATATATATATATATATATATATATATATATATATATATATATATTTATATATATATTATATATATATATATATACCCTTATATATATATATATATATATATAACTATATATATATATATATATATATATATATATATATATATATATGTCGTTCTCCTACTGACAAATTTTTCTGGCCTCATGCCAAAAACATCTCTAACAACTTCTGTAAATCTGCCTTTCCTAATCTTATTCGATCTGATGGTTCTGTTGCTAATTCTCCAACTGAAAAGGCCAATCTCTTCTGCCTCCTATTTTTCTCTAACTCAACCCTGGACGATTCTGGCATTCCTCTTCCTCCTCCTCTTCCTCTCAGGTGTCCTATGCCTTTGCATGTGATTTCATTTGGTCAGGTGTATGGGCTCCTGAAATCAATGGAATCTATGAACGATAGGAAGGCGGTGGCCTGGATGGCGTTCCTACCCGAGTTTTGAGGGAGTTTGCTTCCGTGCTGATCCCGCCTCTCGTTCAACTATATATTTTATGTCTTGATACTAACACTTTCCCTCAGTGTTGGAAGCACGCACATGCCCAACCTATTCCGAAAAAAAGGAAGGCGCTCTGATCTTTCTAACTATCACCCTATAGCTCTCACTTGTATTCTATTTAAAATCTTTGAAACTCTTCTCAACTCTCATTTCTTTGATCATCTGGAATCTCATTCACTTATATCCGATCGCCCGTACGGCTTCCGGCGCTCAAGGTCTACTGGCGATATACTTTCCTATCTTACTAATTTATGGTTTTCCTCCTTTAGGAAGTACGGGAAGACTTGCGTGGTGGCGCTTGAAAAAATCCAAAGCATTTGACCGGGTATGGCACGCGTCACTGCTCTCCAAGCTCCCCTCCTTTGGGTTTCTTCTTTTTCTTTGCTTACTCATGTCTAATTTTCTTTAAAATCGCTAAATATCTTCTGTTGTTGATGGGGCGACTTCTTTTTCTGTCAATAGTAGGGTTTCTTAGGGTTCTGTCTAATCTCCAACTTTATTCCTACTTTTCAGTAATGATCTCATCTGCACATTTAACTCTATCCACTCATATGCCGATCACTCGACCCTTTATTCTTCAACTCATTTCAATTCTACTCCCCCTTTTACTTCTAGAATTGCTTCTCGTCTTAATCTTTCCGATTCTATTCTCGCTGATCTGGATAGAATTTCCGGGTGGGGTTGTCTCAAACTTGTGAAATTCAATTCTTTAAAAACCCAACTTCAACAAATCTTCTTCTCTAAGGCACCTTCTAACTTTCCTACCTCTTTCGACTGTTCTCTTGTCTCTCCTGTTGACAATATAAACATTCTTGGCCTTAACATAAACAAATAAATGTCTTGGAAACCTCACATCAAAACGGTTGCTAGGCCGGCCTCAAAGAATCTAGGAGTTCTGTTTAGACTCTGAGACTTTTTTTCCTCTTCTCAGTAACTCCAGTTATACAAGGGCCTCATCCGCCCTTGTATGGAGTCCTCCTCTCATATCTGGGAGGCTCTGGTTTCACCCGGCTTTTGGATAGAGTCGAGTAGAGTAGAGTCGCTGCGGTACTTCCTTCCTTCCTGCTACCTCTGATCTGTGGAAATCTCTTCCATCTTCTGTTTCCTGCTGAATTTTATCTCCCTCACTTAACGCCTGCGTCTGTGCTCATCTGCGTAATTTACGTTAGTTGGTGAACTTTTGAGACGTACAACAGCCCCTCCTTGAATAGGGCTCTCCCGTAAGTGGTGGTGACAACTGTAATATATATATATATATATATATATATATATATATATATATATATATATATATATATATATATAGATATAAAAGTATCGGTATCGGTATCGGGTATCGGCAAAATTTTTGGTATCGGTATCGGTATTGAAAAAATTGTGAGTACTTGTATCGGTATCGGTATCGGACTAAAATTTTGGTATCGGTGCAACACTAATATATATATATATATATATATATATATATATATATATATATATATATATATATATATATATATATATATATATATATATATATATATATATATATCTGCGTAT
>JABUQX010007830.1:0-22500 GCA_015478945.1 Trachelipus rathkii
TATAATATATATATATTTAATTATACATTAAATTATATAATTATATTTAGAATAGATAGATAGAAGAATTAAATTTAAAATAAGTTAATAAAAATATATTAATATAGATAATATATATATATAATATATATATATAGTATAATAATATATATTTAAAATAATATAATTATATATATATATAATATATTATATATATATATATTATATATATAGTTATATATATATATAATAATAGAATATATTATATATTTAATATAAAGTAATATATATTATAATAATATAGATATTATATATAGATGTTAATATATATATAGTATATTATATATATATAATATTAATATATAATATATTATAAGCGTATATATATATAATTATATATATTATATATATATATATATGTAGAAATATATATAGTAAAATATATAATATTATAAATATATATAAATATTATATATTATATATAATATATATATAATAAAATAGTATAAATGAAATATAAGATAATATTAATAGTATATATAAAAGAAATATATATAAAATAATAAATTATTTTTAAAATAAAAAATATTAATACTGCAGATAGAGGGCCAGATTAGCTAGTCTTAGATAGCAAAGCCCGCTTTCGAATATTATATATAGATTATATATATATATAATATATATTAAATATATATTATATAATATTAATAAATAGAATAATATATAATTATATAGATTAAATTAAATTATATATATAGAATATTAATATATATAAATATATATAAGATGAATATATATAGCATAATATATATAGTAATGTAATATATAGTAATATATAAATAAATATATAATATAATATAATTATTAATATATATATTATATATAATATATTAATATATATTATAAAATAAATACTTATATATTATAAATATCTAATATATATAGTTAATAATAATATATATTAAATATATATATATATATATATATAATATTAAATAATATAATATATTATATATATAGATATATATATATTATTATAATATAATAATATTACATAAACATCATTAATAGAATAATATAATTATATATATTCAATAATATAATATAATATATATATTAAATAAATATATATAAATTAATATATATATATAAATATATATAATATAATAATAATATATAGATATAGATATTAATTATTAATATTATAATATAATATATTATATATTTAAAATTAATATATATATATATATAAATAATATAATTATAAGATAAATAAATAAGGAGAAAGAGAGAAGTAGAGAGATAGAGAAATTAAGAGGATGAGAAGAGATGAATCATAGAGTAAACAGAGAGAAGTAGAAAGAGATCATCTTAATATTACCGATAATAACTGTAAATTAAAATATTATGGAAAATCTCACCAAATGGCAGCAATTTTTTATGACCCTTTATAGGTAAGCTCGAACTGAGTTCGACCTCTCATAATTATTATTCGAATATGGAATTATAAAACTAATTTAATCCATTAAAAGCCAGAAAAAGGAACACTCCTCTTGTAATCACAACGAAACTACCCCTAAATTCTATAATATATATATATTAATATATAATATTTATATTATATATAATATAATATATATATTATATAAATATATAATATTAAATATATAATATAATATATAATATATATATTATAATATTAAATTAATTAATAATAATAATATATATAATATATTAAATATAGATTAATATATATATTAATAATGATAATATAATATATAAATATATATAATTATAATATATTAAAAAAATAAATATATAAATATTAATAAATAATATATGATATATTAAATATAATATATTAGATATATAATATTAATATATATATAATTAATAATATAAATATATAATTAATGTTTCTATAATTAATAACTTAATAGATTAAATAATTAATATAATATAAATATAATAATATAAATACTATAATATTAAATATATATATATAATAATATAAATTAATAAGTTATTAAAATATATACTATAATATATAAATTAATAAATACTATAAATATATATAATAATATATTAAATATAATTATTATTAATAAATATATATCCTTGTTTTATTCAAACTATTGTATTTATCATTTAATATTGATGTTAAGAGAAACTTTTGGATGATAGGAAACATGGATTTAATATAATATGAAGCAACGACTAAATAGATTTTGGATTAACACTCGTAAGTATGAATAAATATGATGATACTACTATATATAATATATATAATTAATATTGAATATATATATTTAGGTATATATTAATAATATATATAATAATAATATATATAAATATCAATTAAATTAATAGTCGGAATTGTTACCGATGGATATACTAGCTCATATTATGAAAGGAAATATGTGTAAAACCTAAAATAAAATAAATATGGAGTATAAAGTATGTGAGTAGAAGAAGTATCATAAAAGAAATAATATAAATGAGAAAAATTAATTATTAGAGTTTGAAGTAATATTGACGTTCAATTATGTATATAAAAACTAGATCATATATATATCTAATTTAATATTAGAAAGCCTAAAGAAATATCTTTCATATCAAATCCTAATAATATTTAGGCTGTCTATTAAAAATTATTAACTCGCTATGGAAGAATAAATGTTCGATATAATTGCTAAAATCCTGAAATTTAAAAATTAATTTCTAACATTAGATATTTTACAACAGCAATGAAATAAGATATATATAATCAAAAGCTCATCAAATAAATTTTTCACTAATGCACACAAGACAATATAAATAAAAAACCACGTTGAGAATTGTTATGCAAGAATCAATACTATGTAATATTCATCTCATTATAAATCAATCGCTCGAATGTGTGAGGATATGGATGTTCAATTATATTTATTGTTAGACCCGTTCAAACAAATATATTTCACTTTCGGAAACAAATGTATAATTAATAATGTTGTTTACAAAATAAAAAAGAATAAGAAAAAATACAGAAAATGAATTATATATATATATATTTAATATATAAGGTAAAGTAATACAGTATGAAGAAATCTTATATACCTCTCTCTGTACCCTCAATCCACCAATTGAGTTGTGTAGTAAGATATATAATAGATAACGTCTAAACTAAAGGATAAACTACCTCAATTAGCAGGATTGTCACCCGTTTAATTATGTATTAACTCGTATAAGCAACCAAACAGATTTTAAATCACCCTTAATTGGTTTTTGTAAAAATGAAAGCCTACCAACAAAATATATAGACCTACTCACTACATCCTCATCAAATCTCAATGAGATCGCGCAGTAAATGAACGCATGAGCATCTATGACAGATAATGATCCTTTCGCCCAACAATCCGAAGAACGTTAGGCTAAATATTTTTAATATACTCTATAGGACAAATAGTTCACACGAATGAACATCTTATGTGAATGAGATGTTATTCATGAACATATAATATAGAACCTATCTCGTCTGATAAATACTATATATATAGAGATATTATATTGATAAAATTATCAGTTTTAGTTTCCTCTCCCCAACAAATTTATATTCTTCCCGAGCGAGTCCGCATGGAAAACGAATTTTATAAGACCTAAGCCATAAAATCCGCAGGAGTTTGATGAAAGATTTCATATCCGGCCATAATACTCTATTAACAATATCTTATATCATACACATCACAAAATTATATCCCTATTATAAGTTAAACCCAATGCTCTAAATTAAATCTTTCAATAAATATACAGGTATACATGGAAACGCAAAAATATACATTCCACAAAACTAATAATTTTCATATCTAATTTAGCTAACACTTAGGAAGCTATCTTCAATGCAGCCTAACAGCAACGCTCTCCCAAACATGTATATATGATATTCAAAATACGACATTTCCTCTATACACTACGAAGATCTGACCTTCTAACAAATTTCTAATAGTGTAATAGAGGTAGCAATATCGGCCAACTAGCATGTACCCAACATCCGAATGTAAGTTCGCTCTTGCCATTCATAATATAATCCAGTTCTAACCAAGCATAACTTTCAATATAAATTTAAACGAAAATAAAAACCAATAGATTTGAACTAAACTAGGGATATGAGCAAATAAACCACTATATATCAAAAAGCACTGACACTAATAAAATTATAGGCCAGTCACTGCTCATAGCGAATAACGACAACTAACTAGCATATAATTACTAATTTAGAGCAGAGAGCCTTCGGTAAGATAGTAACAAAATATAACCGCTCATCGCTCAAAATTACTTTTCGGTTGAATACGATAAATTATTTCTTGCAGCTCAAAGAAAATAATAACTTCACTATTATCGTAAAAATATATATACCTTTTTCATAAAAAAATTACAATACTATCTTTATAAATTAATATTAATTTAAGAAAGTACATTTATCATTTTAAAACCTTTGAATGTCTTAAATAACATAATTTTACAATTGATAAATAGAAATTATATTTATAATATTTTTCCAATGCATGTCAAAAAGATTTCTGATAAGAGTCCAAGAATTATAGCTACTGATTACATCTATTTATCATATATTCATGGTCAATTATTCTTACATTCAAAGTTATGTACCCAGTAATACAAACTTTCAATTACCGAAAACTAGATAATAAGTCCCTTCAAATATATATGAGATCATTACATAAATAAATGCACAAAAGGATTTATTACTTAAATATAGCCACCTACAATAAAATATGATTAAAAAAACGAATAAAATAAAAATATAATGATTAGTTTAATTAATATTATTAATATACATATTAATACTAATAATTAAGATGCTTACAATCTACCAATATTATAGAGCTAAAAAATAATTATAAAAATAGTAAGTAAGTATCATATTACATAATTAGAATCAATATTAAAACTAAAGAATTAAGAAGGCTGTCATGAGATAAAGCGTAGATCTTGTTACTGCTAAGCATATCATAGAGTATATCTCATATATTATACGAGATAAAACACATATTGAAGAGAGAGATCGAATAAACATCAGTCGAGACATAAACATAAGAAGGGACAAGGAGCATATAACAAAAAAATACCCACACTCATTGATAGAGTGTTTTGCCAGGCACGAAAAGTTTAATAATTACAGGTTCACGCCTTAGTGGTACTCTGTTTGAATATCTAGTCAGTAATCTCTCCGCTACATCTTCCTCTCTCTCTCTCTCTTCTCTCTCCTCGCTCTCGCATCATCTCGTCCTGCGCATCTTGCAACGTTCGCTAAGCTGTCCTCATTACGTGCATCCAAATAATATTGCAATAATAGAGACCCCGGAGATTTGATGATTATTTGAAGAATTAGAACATTAGAAAACAAGATACATAGATAGTAGTCTCCTATCTAGATAGTTAAGAAAAAGAAACAGTAGGAGGGGTTCAAGTGATGACCCAAGAAAGTTTTCACATCAAGCTGCAAGGGAAGATACAGAGAGAAATTCGGTATATATAACAGAGGATTGCTTAAAATATATCAAACTATGCCGCTAGAAAATATAAAAACATCTAAGAACCATGTATGAGTAAAAAGTATATTATAGCATCTATCTGAGCTAATATAATCATAACGTGACGCGATAATCTATCTAATATATATATATTTAATATATATGTAAATATATATAATATTATATATAAATATATAAAATCATTAGTAAATAATATTTATTAATAATTACTATTTCTAATATTATAATTTTATTATATTAAAATTATATTATTATTATAATATTATTAATAAATAATAATATATATAGAGATTATATATATATATTAAATATAAAATATAATATATAATATTAATATATAATATATATATATATATAATGATAATATTTTAATATAAAATATATAATATATATAATATATATTATATAATATATTATATATAATAATAATATATATATGATAATATTATAAATATTAAATAATATAGAATATAATTATATATAATATAATAATATTAATTATATATATAAGAAAAATTTATAATATAAATATAGATATATATTTAATATAATAATATATATATAATATATATATATAAATATAATTAATTAATTATAAAAATAATATATATTAATTAATAATATATATTAAATATATATATATATATGATATATTAATAATATATAAATTATAGAACGAAATAATCAAAGACTTGCGATCAAAGTTCACTAGCTAATCTGTACTCCATCTTATACTGCATAAGATATATGATATATATAAATATATTATATATTATAATATTAATATAATGAAGATATAATATTAGTATATTAATACGATATATATATACAGATATATTATATAAAGTGTATTTTTATTAATATAAGAGAGAATTAGTTATGCGATTATATATTAATGGGTAGTATAATACTTATATAGCCGGAATAAATAAGAGCTCAAATATTACATATATTATATGAATTATATTAAGTAGACGTTATCCAGAGATATCCGCCATCGTGATATACCCCCTGTAAAGTATATATAATATGAGACTATCAATAATATATAATACTAATATAATAGTTATTTAGTAGTTATGGGAAATCCGCTACTATATATATAACTAGTATATATATATATAAATATATATATAAATAAGAAAATATATAAATTTATATATATTATATATAATATAAAGATTATATATATAAAATATATATATAATTATTTAAATACATATATAATATATTATAAATAATTAATTAGATAATATAAATATATATATAATTATATTAAATATATATATAAATAGATATATATATTATATAAAATATATATATAAATATAAATATTAATAATATATTAATATATATATTAAATAATAATATATATATCAGGCGAATCCCAACCAAATGTTTAAAGCATTTCTAAGAAAAGTTATAAATAATATATCGCGATCCACAATAACACAATAGTCGCCATATAATATATTATATATATAATTATAATTATAATAATATAATATAATATTAATATAATATAATATAAATATATAAAGATATATATTTATATAGAAAAAATAAAATATATATAAGATATATATAAATAATAATATATTATATATATAATAGATCTATATATATATATATATATATATTATATAAATAATATTATTGTTTTAAATATATAATATATAAATATTATATATTAATAATATATATATAATATATATATATAAATATATGATATAATAATAATATATATTAAATATATATATATTAAAATAATATATAATATATAATATATTATATTAATACATATCAAATTAAAAATATCAAAGACTTACTTCAAAATCTAGATATTGCGGAATAATTAAGGTAAATTACACGTAGAGATTTATCACTTGAAAGGTTTAAAACTCGCCCTTCCTGTTCTCTGAGGAAAACTCTTGTCCACCTCTTAAAAATCCCGATCGAATTTTAGATGATCATCAAATCTTATGATCAACTAGAATTCGACACTGCTAACTAAATATTATCACAGACACTAAGTACAACTTACGAAACAGAGTCAAAAAAGTTTTCCCATTTATTGTATTATTATTATCTCTCTTTACTTAGATTACTAGTTTTAAAATACAGCTGAAACCCTTATTTATTCTAATTATGCATACTAGTAGTAATTTATTTATAATAGTTATAATTCAGTCATCTAATTATATTTATAACATTCTTTCATTTATTGCTTAATAAATATTGAAAATAAATTTAGACATAAAGACCATTAGCGCTAATGGACTAAACCAGGCCTAAATTGTTTTGATTACGCGCTTATTTCATCATAAAAATACATAATTCTTCTTTCATTATAAATTTATTTAAAAATTAAGTGAAAAATACGATAGGGAATATAGAAATTGTACATTATGAAAGAGAAAAATTCCTATAAAGAAGATTTTTCACTCTCGACTCAATAGAATATATTGCTAAGCGTTAAGTTCCGCAACCTGCATATGTTTCACAAGTGAGTAATATACATGCGCTGATGACCTGTATACATTAACTCTCAGAAAATGCAGGAGCTCGATAACGCAAGCATACCATTTATGTATATGCGAAATTTTTATTCACGATTAGGGACCAGAAAATGTAAATAAAGATAATAAATTTATGAATTTAATTTGCTTTAAATGAACTATTAGAAGAAGAAGCTTATCAATACATCTTATTCTCAAATCAAAAGGTATGCTGACTAATCAAAAAATTTTTCTTTATTAACTATTCATTAGGCATGTGATAGACATGCTAAGCAAGCAATAAGGATTCAACCCTTTAATTTGTAATTAAAATTAATAATATAATATATATATAATCAGATATATATTACAATCTCTATTAATATTTATATACTGTTATAATATTTTAACATAATTAAATATATATATATATATATATATATAAAATAATAATTAATATAATAATTATATATATATAACATAAGATAAGATATATATATATAAATATATATATATATATATATATTAAATATTAAATAATAAAATATAATACTATAAGTCAGTATACAGATATATATATATATAGGGCAAACTAGTAATTTATAGTAACAAAAGGCTTTATAGAAATTATATATAGTCAAATATACCACTGCTCTAATAGATATATATATATATATATATTTATATATATATATATATATATTATATATATTATATATATATATAATTAATATATAGTATATAATATATAATAATTATTATATGATATAATATAAATATTAATATAATATATCTAATATATATTATATATAATATATATATATAATATTATAATTAACTTAATATATATAATATAAAATATATATATTAATATATTATAATTATATATATATATATTAATTAATATATATAATATAATATATATATATATAATATAATATATATATATATAAAATTATATAATAATAATAATATATATTACTAAAATATATTATATATATAATATAATATACTATATATATATATATATACTAATATATATAATATAAGTAATATATATATAATATTATAATATAATATTAATATATTATATTATATATATTATATAAATACTATTATATATATATATATATAATATATATAAAATATATATATATATAATATATAATATAAATTAATACTATATTAAAATATATATATAATATAATATAATAAAATATATGAATATAATATATATATATATAGTATTATATAGATATATTATTAAATATATATATATATATATATATATATTAATATATATATATATGATATATAGATTATATATAATATATATTATAATAATAATAAATATAAATATAATAAATTATATATAAGATAATATATAATATATATATATATATATAATATATATAATATAAATAATATATATAATATTATATATATATATACCTATTAAAGTAAAAACCACTAAATTAAAACAAAGAGGGTAAAAAGAAAAAAGGAAAGAAAAAATTAGCACTTTAATTCGGAGATATTAAAAAGAGGTGGGGAAGGCTTACGTCGACACCCCTCGCTTCTTCAACGCTAGCCTAAAAAAAAAGTTAAAATGAAAAACATAAAATAAGCAACTTAAAGTAACCTATATATATATATAATATATAAAATTATATATATAATATACTATATATATATATATGATATATAATTAAAAATATATATATATTAATATATAATATATATAATATATAATATATAAAAATATATAATTAATAATAATATATAATATTATATATTAAATATATATATTATAATATATATAAAATTATATATATATATTACCCGAATGAATAAGATCTGCGTGAAGGTGATAGAAAATGAAAATATATTAGTTAGGTAGGCATAAAAATGATTTGAATATTATATAGTATTCAATAGAACAGAACACCAACATTTATTATCTTTGACAGTGATCTCAAAATCAGATGAAACACTAGAAACTAACTTAAAACGACTGTGCTAACGTTTCGTTCAACACTATATATTTTCAGGCTTTTTAAATTTTTTTTTATCAATTTACTAAATATGCTTTCTTCGAGTGAAGTCTTCTGAGGGTTGTCTTTAAGGGTTAACGAGTTTGTAAAGTTCTTTGCTTTTGTTAAGTATTTTTGACACGAAAAGGCAATGTCCTGACTAATTATTTCCATTGAAAACCAAAATAATATTACCGAATACAAAAAAGCAGTAAACAAAGCTTCAACAGTAAAAACTAAAAACAAGAAAAATAAGGCATTCTGTGCATATTTTTGGCACTAAAATAACCATTAGAAACAGGAGAATATTGAAAGTGAGCATGACAGAATAAGATTTCGGAATTTTTCTTCCATTTTTTGAAACTTTAATCAAAAGTTTTTTAATCAGTAAAAATAGTTTACTGAAATTTTTTCCTTTGCAAAACACTACAGTCATTGTTAACTGATGGGGAAATGCTAGGACAATGGTTGCGAAATTAACACAAAAGTGCATTCTTTGTCGGGACATTTATAAAATGCCATCATAATGTTATAAGCCAACAACACACTAAGAAATATTATAAAATATGAAGATAAAAAAGTCTCCAAACGTGTAAGCACATTCTATTGTCGAAAAACATTCCAAAAATTTTAATATAGTAAATAGTGATAAATAATTTTATCTACATAACAAATTTCATATTTCTGATTATTAATTATTATTATATATTATAATTAATGATATTAAATTAGTTATTCCTTGGGATCGGGTGTAAGAAAGTATTATTATTATTAGAGATTAATATTATTATTATTATATTTATATTATAATATTATTATTATTAACACGTAGACATTGATAATGCTCATATTCAATTGAAGTATAAGAAATGATATGAAACTCAAAGTCCGAAAAAAGTCTTTTAATCATGGTTTCATCAAGAGCGTTCAAAATATAAACATTTGTCAGTTACCGTCTAATGAATTAAGAATTATTTCAAAACATTTTCTATTTAAGAAAAGAGCATATTAGCTATAATGTATTGAACCCAATAAACAAAATTTATGCTAACTTTCAGCATATGTAGTGTATGTATGGTATGATGCTAGTTATGTATGTAGTAGTATTAGTATGTATGAGTATGGATTATGTATGTAGTATCTTAGATGCTATGTAGATGCATTCTACCGTCATCTCGTACCTCCTTCTTACTTATGTAGTTATGCTATTTTGCATTTCATATCACACTCTTCCGGCAAAAAATAATTGTTCAAGTTGCTAACATCACACTCCAATACTTAACCTATTAACACTTTTTCCCTCATATCTCTAACATTACAGTGTTATTTTAAAATATCATAGTAACATTTAACAAAACTTACCAAAAAATATATATTTCTTTACATATTAAATAATGTTTTTCAAAGGTCATATTTTTAATAAAATTAAAATTCCTAAAGGAATTCATCTTTTCCCTACGAGAAACCCACTGGAGGGGCAACCCGTGAAGATGATGTCTATTATAGTTTTCAAGGTCATCGTTCTACAAGAGCCTGTAGAAAGACTATTAAATAATCTGTAGCTAAAAAGACATCGATAAATCGATTGATCATTGGAAATGGATCGCGACATTTATCACCTAGGGAAACAAAAAAAACCTTGGTTAAACACATTAAGCAGGTTTACAAACCAGAAAATCTTCTTCCAACCTTAAATTCTCACGACCTTAGAAAACCCTAAGTTGGACACATTCAATTACAAATTCCAACAAAGGACGAAAAACCTAGCGCCGACATAACCTTGGATTCTATCGTTTTAAACCTTAAACCGCCCAAAAATCGGTTCACCACCCTTAGAAACACTGAATTGACGTTTCAAACTATCAAAAAAACCAAATGTGTTGCAAAATGTTTGCCTTGAACATGCAACATCCGTGCAACATTTTGCTTGAGTGCACCCCTTAACTACGCTTGAGTCGTTGAAAGCTAGCCCTTATTCTCTGAATATTCATTTAAATACGTTCCTGTCTTCAAGCAACTCCACTCCTCATTTTCCAATCTCAAAATGTGGACCCTACCAGAACAATTCGTATATATTAAATATATAAAGAATTATAATATATAAATAATTATATATTATATATAATTATAATATAAAAAATATATATATATACTATAATATATAATATATAAATATAAATAATAAGACATATATATATTATAATAATATATATATATATAAATTAAATTATATAACATATATATATATATCATATAATATATATAGATACTATATATATATATAGATATATATAACTATATATATATATATTATTATATAATATATATATAAATATATATATATAATATATATATAGTATATATATGCCCTGACACCCTGCCCCACGGATCAACCAGTAGGTAAAAAACACTCACAGCCTTAAGGCAAGTCAAAAATTTACAAGATTATTATTATATTATTGACATCCTCTTTGTCCTAATAAAATTATCATTTCAATTAATTATATATATATATATATAATATATAATATATATATATATATAGATATATAATATATAATATATATATAATATATATATATATATATATATATATATATATAGTATAATATAATTCTAGCTTCTACTTGATGATGGTATTTGCCTCACCCAATTGGACAGAAACCAAAGGAGCCTTCTGTTGAAGTCCTGACCATCTGACGCTTAGTAGAAACAGGGCTGACTGCTTCACCTTCAGTAACAATCCAAGTGATGTTGGGGCTTTTCGGTACATAACCAGACATTACGTGAAATTTACATCATCCTGGTAGCAACCATTTTAGAAACTTGGCACACAGTCTATCCGGAAACAAAGATGAGGATTTCGCGTGTGAACCGTTTTGTTTAAATTCCGTGCCTTCAAACGAGTTTTTCCAAAATGGAGAATTAGCTAATCTGTGACTGGCTGTATATTCCCGCCAAAGTCTTGTTCCTGCTTTCCTGCATTCTGTTTCTCCGAACCAGGTACAGCCTGGCCAAGGGTTGCAGATTGGAAGAATATGACTCGTATTTAAAGCGCATGAATCAGCCAAACCACATCAATTCAGTCTTAACATTAGTCAGCCGCAGTTTCTCGCTGGGCAAGTGATGAGCAAAACGACATCAAAACAGCTAGAGCAACTGGGTAAACTTTTGCCACGCTGTGGTAAACAATTATTTTGCAATGTAGAGAGGTGGCTCTTCTAGTAGTATGAAATTGTGATGTAAATTCGACCAGCAAAAATCTGTGTTTTCTGCTTTCCTTGATTCTTTTTTTGTTCCAACATATTCGTACTCGTTTTAAACGCGGACGTGGCCACACCTCTTACCTGCTAAAAATAATTTGCAAGAAGTAATAACTCTGATGAGTAAACGAGTTCTCAGTGTCATCATGGATGAGATTGCCAAGTCACGATATTTCTCAGTTTCTGTTGACTCTACTCCAGATATTTCCCATTCTGACCAGTTAACCATCATTCTGTGCTACATCATTATGATGCATCGTCAGCCTGTTGATTATTTTCTAACATTCATACCTATCTCTAGTTACACAAGAAAGAATCTAGCTGACAATCTCTGCCTTAAAAACTTACTCGATCAGGGAATCAACTTTGAAAATTGCTGTAGTCAGACCTACGATAATGACAGTAATATATATCTGGTAAATATAATGGCACGCAACGAGTCTTGAAAAACAAGAACAGTCTAGTGGATTATATTCCTTGCGCAGGTTACTCTCTAAATTTAATTTGGATAGTCAGCAGTGGATTGTTGCGTTGAAGCAGTTTCGTTTTTCAATTTTGTTTTTAATTCCTGGAGCGCTTGTAGTCATTCTTTGTTGCATAAACATGTCGTTGGCATGTGTTACTAAACCATGTTAAAAAGAACCCTGAATGCTTAGTTTCGAAACCACCATCGGATACCCGGTGGTCTGCTCGATCTGATGCCACAAAAACAGTTTTCATAGGGTACGATCGATTTCAAAGTGCTCTATAGGAGATCGCAGAGGATTCTACTCAGAACGGCGGCACAATAGATGAAGCAGGTGAACTGGCAAACTACATGGACACCATTGAAGTTGTCTTAATTTTGCAGCGTTTCAACTGCTGTAGTAAATTGTTGCAAGGCTCGACCATCTAATTAACACCAGCTGTTGTTTTGCTGACCAGTTTGGATAAATTCGTAGATAAATGCCGAGAGAAGTTTGACTATTATGAGCAACATGCAAGTGCACTCAGTGGCAGCAGCACATACAAATTCGATCGTCGGCAAGTTCCTAAGCGTAAGAGGAATGTTAGTGATGGAGAAGATGCCACAGATGTTTTGGAAGGAATGTCTGACCAGGAAAAATTTTAAATAAACACCTTTTATGTCATCAGCGATCAACTAAAAAGTGTACTGCAGAAACTTATTGAGGCATATTCTACAGTGCTGCAGAGGTTTGGTATCTTGACTCACTATGAATCTATGTCTGATGAAGATATCGATGCTGCTACTGCAAGATTTTCCTGCAGAATTTTATCAATTTATATGCTGGTATAAAGAGCGAAACCAGCAGATACGCGAAGACGATGAAATAACATCAGCTTCAAGTGCCCATAAAATGTTTACAATGCTCCACACTACCGGTTTCTCTTCTGCTTTTCCAAATACGGAATTAGCACTGCGAATTAACCTATTATTAGGGGCTACAAATTGCTAAGAGGAACGTTCCTTTTCTCAACTGAAATGAATTAAAGACGTGAAACGATCAACGTGGACCAGCAACAACTTGGAATACTATCACATCTATCCAAATTGCAATTGATGAATTTGCAGTTGTAAAAGCGGGCAAAGTTGCAATGTAACTTATATAAAAATATTAGATAATAAAGTGTAAACAATTATGATCAATTTATTTGTTACCAGTAAATAAGCGTTAAAATGTGAAAGCAATTGAGCAATTAGTATTAATGGGGGATTGGGAGAATATTTTATTTCTTTTTTTTTCTGGCCACTTTTCAAAGTGTGCCTTAGGAAGAGCAGGGTCTTAATCCGGCACTGCCTACACCCAACTCAACCTTCCTAACCTAAACAGGATCTCTTTCACTCGTTTAGCAAATGATACTAGCATTAAAATAACGGTTGCTTATAAAATTTATTAAAATATCCACTACCATAAACAGATATAGATCACTCTTGATAAGCAAATAACTATTATACTAATATATTTGCTTGATTCGTAATACAGTCCTTAATATTTTGAAACAAGAAACATTGAATGGTATGAGCTTAAGTTTTCCCTTAGAGTGTAATTGAAAGATTTCTTGTTTAGGTTAGCAAGGCTGGGTTATGTTAAAGTTAAGATAGATTATGGTAGATTTAGAACTATTGGCATGATAATACTTGTGGTGTAGAGGATAAGTTAAACCAGATGTTGTTATGTTAATTATAATAATTGATGTTAAAGTTTTGCTAAATGATGTTAGTCAGACAGATATTGATAGCTTGGTTAAGTTTTGTTAGGTAAGATAATTTGTTTGGCTAGGACAGACACCTACGAAGATGTATGCTAATGTTAGGATAAGTGTTGATGTGTATTTGTGCTTGTGCTGATTGGTGTGTTTATGTCATGCTTAGATCCATAAAGGAAAACGTATGGATCGATGATCATGACATTGAAATATGTTAAGTTAACATCTGTGGATGAGTTAGAGTAGTTATTTATGTATAATTTGACATTGTTGCTTAACATGTGCTGCTTTAACAGTAATTGATTGGGTAAGCGTGAATGATTAGATGGAAAATTTGTTAGATGATGATAAATTAACAAATGTTGATAGGTAAAAACTGTTGGTATAGTTTAAGTTAGAATAGGTATGATTGTGTTAGCAGTAATTGATGGGGTAAAGTTTTGCTAGCTTGACAGATATTGAAAGGTAAGGTTTGTTTAAGTTAAGTTTTCTTAGGTTGGGTGAGATAGTTTTGTTAGGTAAGGGTGGTTAGGTTATGTTAGTTTAAGATAAGTATGATAGATTAAGTAAAGAATTTTGTTAATGCTATCATTTTTCCCACTTTCCATAATCAATTTAGGTTAGACAAGGGGTAAGTTAGGTTAGGTTAGTTTAGAATAAGTTATGTTAGTAAAGGAACTTGTTTATGTTAACATTTGTCCATGCTATGCATGATCAATATAGGTTAGATATGGTTAGGAAAAGTTAAATTTTGTTAGGTAGTGTTAGGCTAGGTTAGGTAAGGTTCTGTTGTGTTAAATTTAGGATATAATATGTAAGTTAAAGTAATGAACTTTGTTTTATGTTAGCAGTTATTCATGCTTAGCATGATCAAACTATTTTTGATATGGGATAGGTTAGGTTATATTAGATAAGGTTTTCATGTTAGATTAGTATAGGCTATGTTACGTTAAGTTTTATTAGGAATTCGTGTGGTAGGCTATGTTAGGTAAAGTTTTGTTGTGTTATTTTAAGTTTTGTTATTTTAGTAAGTTTTTTAGTAAGTTGTTCCGATTGGTTATTTAGGATTGGTTAGACCGTTAGGCTAGCAGTAATTGATTGCTTAGGAAGATTGTTGAATATATTATAATGTATATAGTGTTAAGATATATGACGAAAAGTGTTTTAAATATTGTTACTGTAAATAATTTGTACTTGGGTGGGATTTATACGTACAGGGTTGTGGAAGTAACTAAATACTATGAATTCGTTCTTTAATAAGCTGGAAGCTTGATGAAAAGGAAGATGTGGAGGTGCATATAGATATTTTTGTTTAGCGTATTTTGTGCTATCGAGTTTTCATATTTTTGTGCAATAAAGTAAGAATTTACATAAAATAATAACGATATAAAAAAGTTAAAAAAAAAAAAAAAAAAAAATAAATTTAAAAAAAAAAAAACTAAAAATATTTTCAATTTCAATTTCAAAGCTTTATTCATAAAATTTACATTATTAAGTTTAACATACAGTTATAATACATAGTGCTATTATAAATTAAAATACAATATTTAATGATGTACAATTTCTGAAATGGGGCTACAAACTGCAACGCAGTCTTGTTCTTCTGTAACGCCCAAAAAAAAAATACAGAATAATTAAAATTAACATTCTGTTTAATAATAATAATAATAATAATAATAATAAGAATAACTACTGTAGCAAGCTATTCGACATGGAAATAACGGCACGTTCATGGGTTACAACAGGTTCCAGCTATGCAATAAATAATTTTATTATGATGTATAAAGTACTATAATGTTTTTCATAGGACATTGAGTACCGGTTATCTAGAATCCAGAGGTTCCCAAACTTTTTTGTCTCATAGACCACCCATGTTTTTCGGTTTTGTGTAGACCCCCTGCTTACCTGAATGAATTTTGCAAAAACTTTTAAAAGCCCACACATGTTGAGTTTATAATACATGGATTAAAATTAAATGAAATGTCAACAACAAACCAAATTAAAATTAGATTTAAATAAATAACTAAGCAAAAAATAAATGGTTTTAGTGGGAGGGATGAACCTTGCTTAATAAAAATTTTCAAATTTGGCATCAATTTAGTTAGTTTTAATCTCAAATCTCCTCTGAAAAGGTGATAAGGTGTTTTTTGTTTTTATTATTTTTTTTTTTTTTTTAGCTAAGGAAATTGGCAATCGCGCTGAAACCCCTTCACAGTATAAGGATGGAAAGCAATAAAAACTTCCGCGTACTCCATAAACGGATAAGAACAGTATGCTCTTTTTGAAGCCAGCGATTTCTGATAATCCCACTTTCTAAACTGTACTAAATATCTCGTTAGTGCTTATTCCGATCAGTTCCTCTGTAATATGACACCCTTTCTATATGGCCCATATGATTGATTAGACCACGTGGCATTACCTTAGTCAAAACATCTCAAATAGTTCAAAATCGAATAGAGGGTATTTATATGTTTAACGTAGGCTAGTATCTGTTACATAAAATAACTAAGTAAAAAATAAATGCTTTTAGTGGATGAGCCTGATGCCTTAATAATAAAGTTTCAACATTTGGCATCAATTTAGTTAATTTTAAATCTCCTCGGTTAATGATGTCCAGTCTGTTTCTTTTTTTTGCTAGGAGATATGGCAACCGCGCTGAAACCCCTTTCCACTAGTATAAGAGAATGGAAAAGCAATTTAAAAAGCTTCTGCCGCGATACTCCATTAATACGGATTGTCTTTTGCAAGCCAGATTGCTGAATTCGTTCTAACACTGTACCTAAAGTCTCGTTAGTTACTTAACTTCCGATCAGTTCTCTTAATGACATCCGTTTCTTCAATGTCACCATATGGATTGATTATCCACTGTGGTATTACCATAGTGAAAACATCATCAAACCCAGTTTCAAAAATCTGAATAGAGGGCATTTAAAAGTTGAACGTAGGTTGAAACGTCGTCTTCACAGTTTGTCTGTGACAAATTGGGGAACTGGGAAAATTCTCGCCGTCCAATGTTTTGCTTCATTATCTTAATTTTGGCAAGAAACGCTGAAATGATAGACTTTATTTTAATCAAATTTAGACTGTCACCTTGTAACTGCAAGTTAACCTAATTAAATTTAGTAAACAAATCTGTTAAATAGACAATGTCTGGTTCCCACTTGATTAAATTTTCTTTCAATATCATTTATTTGGCATTCAAGAAATCTAAAATAATCTCAACAAGTGCAAAAAATTTTGTCAAACATAAGCCTTTTGACACCCAGCGAACTTCAGTGTGAAGGAGTAATTGATGAAAATTCTCGTCATTTTCTTCAAACAACTTCGCGTTGTTTCGGATTCGGTTTACTGCATGAATGACTAATTGAAGAGATTCATGCAAATCTAACATTCAGATTTTTTAGCAATAGTAAATGTTGTCGATGGATGACGCCGTGTATGCTAACACCTCGGGTAAATTTTGTTTTAAATAGCTTAAAAATCCACAATAGCGCCCAAACATGGCAGGTGCTCCATCTGTAGTTACTGATATTAAATTTGAATAGTGGATTGTTTTTCTATGAAGTAATCCTTCAAAACATCAAATATTACTTTCTCCCTTTAGCGTCCGGTTGTCAAGTCTCCGCGAGACATTCTCATAGATTTCTTATCCATATGAAACGAATATATGTCAATAAGAATAGGCATCATACCAGGTAAAGGTGACGCGTCCAGCCTGTAGAGAACATGGGTCGTTTGCAAAATCATTACACCAAAGAAGCTCTCAATATCATAACGCATTCCATCAACGTCTCCCCTTCAACTTGTGTTGCCTTAAAGAAATCTTTAATGATATCAGATGCATCGTTGTGTAAATTAGTTAAAACTCTTCAATGGGCTGCAAAAATTAACCTTGTTTCTCCCATAGTATGTGGTTTCCCGGATTTTGCTAAAGTAGTGAGATATTGTAAGACGCCCGCAAACCATCATCATCGCCTTGTGACGTCGAAGCAACAATTCCTCCACTGGGTCTTTCTGAATTTTATATTTAAGTGTTTGAAAGTATTTCAAATCTTACCTGTTTCTATGAGCGGGACATTCTTCTTAGATGCATCCTCCAGTTTAGATGTTTCATAGCGTCATGCTAAAAACTTTGTTGTATAAAGATACACAGAATTGCGCTGTCTTCGCAGAAGAATCTACTGCGCGTATGTGTTACATGAGATACTGAGTATATCATCATGACAAGGTTTTTACAAGTTCAAAAGTATTCACCACCAAGGCGAATGGCCTAACAAACTTACACAATTTTATGAAAGATATTAATTTTTAAATATTAATTATTATAATGCCTGAATGAGATCCACTATCGTTGACCCCCATTCACTAGACCCCCAATATTTTTGAAGACTTTCATGGACCCTTTGCCAGTCATTGTAGACCTCGGGGGTCTATATGAGCCCCGACTTTGGGAATCAATGTGCTAGACAAACACTAAAGGTTTGATTAAGAATTGGTATTTAGCATCTAATGATAGGTTAATTAGGTTTGTTGGTTATAGAAATTGAAAAGTAAAGACTTGTTGTACCTGAACATTGATCGCAGTTTAGCAGTTAGGCTAGTAGTTAGAAGTATTGTTATGTTAGCAGAAATGAAGATAACACCATGGAAATGAAATAAATTTAGTTGTTGCTTAAAACTCCGAAAACGTACAGAATGAGACGTCGTAGAAATGACATCAAGTATATATTACAACAGATGCAGAAATGACGAACACAAGTTTAAATGTTAGGTAAACAGTAGAAGAATATATTAAGCATTGATTTTAAACATTTAAATAATTAATAACTAAATTTGAGATAATAATAATCCAGGATGACAGGTAAATTAAATTTAACTATCATTCTGTTTTACTTAACCTTATTGTTTGTTACCTATTTTTCCTTTAAATATATTTTTATGATAAGTTATCTTTAAATTTGTGTTTCTGATTAATTACCTTTTAATAGCTATATCTATCTGATTATGTTACCTTTTAAGATATTATTAAAGAAACTTTTTGATTAAGTTACCTTTAAATATTCTTCCTGGTTAAGTTTTTCTGATTAAGCTATATATTAATTATACTTTCGGATTAAGTTACCTTTAAATATGCTTTCTGGTTAAGTTACTTTTAAATGTCTCGCTAAGTTTTCTATTAATCACACTTTCTGATTAAGTTATAATATATTTATTATAAATATAATTATATATATATATATATATATATATATAATATATACTATATAAAGTATAAGTTGTATAATAAATATATAGTGTAGTACAGGTAGTATAGATATAATATATATAATACTTTAATATATATAATATTAATTTATAATGATATTAATAAATAATATATAAATATGGATATGGATTTATAAGAGATACAAGAAGTGATATAAGAATAATTAATAATAGTTATATATATAATATGGTGAGAATAGGTATGGTAAGAGGTAGGTATATAGGCTGGATAAGTAGGTAGGTAGGTTAGGTGCGAGTATTGGAGGGTATTATATAATATAATACATATATATATATATATATATATATATAATATATATATATATATATATATAATATATATATATATATATATTAATATTATATATTATATATATATAATATATATATATAATATATATATATATGTACTAGGTTATCAGAAATTAATAGATTAAGATCTTGTTATGGATATCAACTAGTTTATATATGTAGGGTTAGTTGTAAGTTATGATACACTGCTATGTTGAGGTAAATTTCAAAAGATCTTTTTATATACCGTATTCAGTCAGGAGAGGTTAGAAAGATTTGTTATGTTGGGGTATTAGAAAAAATAAGAACTTGTTTATGTAGCAGTAGTCATAGAGTAAGGGTTGGTATATAGTGAAAAATTGTCGTCAGTACTATTAGTGTGCTCTAATAATTAAATCAATGAAGCTTGTAAGAAGGGAAGTATGGTATGTATAAATTTGTTGTCTTTGTTTTTTTTTTATTGCCAACAAAAGAATTTTTAGACAAAAAATTTCTCATTGATGAACATTAAAACAAGATGAAAAACAAAAAATAAAAAAAATTACAATAAAATAAAATAAATTGAAAAAAACAGCAAAATATTTAAATAAAACCAAAAATAATAAAAATCAAAATTAATAGTACATGAAACATAAAAACAATTGTATGGTGATAGTATGTATGACTTAAAAATAAATTCTTAAAGTAAAATAAACTTAAAAAATTTTGCAAAGTAACAAAAATAAAATAGATCAAATTATTTAAACGTTAAAAAAATAAAATTAAAATACAACAAAAAATAACAAAAAATTTAAAATAATATAATAAAAATCTGAGTCAAGTAAAATGGATTCATGCTTTAATGAGCGTGAAAGCTAAGGATTAGGGTGAATAAATGTTTTATGTTTTTGAGGTTTCGTATTATCGTCGTGTTCATTATGTTTTAAGTGGAATAAAATAATTTACAATAAATAATTACAATTAAAAAGTAAAATTTAAATTAAAAAACATATTTAAAAAATAATAATTAGGATAAAAAAAAGGAATATAAAAACAAAAGCATGAAAATATTAAAAATAGTAAATATTTTTAAGATTGAGGTTTAAAAAAAGCCAAAAATAAAAGATAATATTGAACATATATATATATATATATATATGATATATATATATATATATAATATAATATATATATATATATATATATATATATATATATATATTTATTAAAGAATCATCTTAAGGGAGATTTTTTTCCTTTATCGGATTCCAAATAAGGAAGAGAAAATTCGATATAAGGAGATATTGTAAGAATATTTCTTTCAAGAGCATAAGAAAATGGGATTCACATCATATCACTGCATGTATATACTTAAAATGTAAAGTCTTAGCAAGAAGAGAAAATGCGATATAAAATAAAATACCAAAAATATATA
>JABUQX010007830.1:27500-45000 GCA_015478945.1 Trachelipus rathkii
AGTGGCGTATCCAGGAATTTTTTTCGGGGGGGGCCAGACAAAATCGTTTCTTATATATATATAATATATAATATATATAATATATATATAATAGATAATATATATAATATTAATAATATAATTAATATATATATATATATATATAATATATATATATATATATATAATATATATATATATATATATATATATTAATATATATCAATAGTATAGAGTATATATAATTATGTATATATATAAAGGAAAATCTTTTTAAATTCTAAGAAAAAAAATGGAATCAATTTATATATATTATTACTAAAATCATTTACCTGATGTTAATTTATCACCGGCATGAGAGCGAAGCAAAGTCCGAGATAACATCTCCAGTTTTAAGTTATATTTCGATGTACGTAGAGGAGGGCAAGTCCAGGAAGTCTTTCATCTCCAAAGTATTTCTCAAGTTAGTTTTCAGAAGTCTTAATGTTGAAGTTTTTTCTACTGAAGCAGTAGCCACGGGTAAAATTGCCAGTATGCAACGATATGCAAATATTTGTAAATTGCTGAACTGCGAACAAGAAACTAGTGCGTCTATTGCTGTTTTTGGAGGATCGTATCACAATGCCATGTCAACTTTCCATTTAAATCCATGTCTGCTTTACGAAATTTTTTTCCTTTCCACATTGGCTTCGAATCTTTCCTTGTAAAATGCTTACCTTTTATCTCTTCATATGGCACGTTACACTTGTTCGGCAACAAATGCCAAGGAAGATATAATTTCTTTTGATTTAAAAACCTCTCTCCTATGCTGATATTAAATCATCCAAAAATGGTATAAAAAATGGATATGGCCGATATATGTCTTGGCTGTGGGTCGATTAGTAGAATGTTGGGTCTGGTATTTGTGAATTTGTTAGTTTGGTCAGCAATGTAAATACCCCAGCTTCAGATTCAGATGCGCTTACATATTCTTCAAAAATGCTACTGAAATTTCTAATGTTGCATTTTCTCTAATGGCTTCAAGTTTAGTTTAAACTAGATTCACTTCATTATATGCACTCACCAAATCAATAACTTGTCTGCAATCGTTTGAAAGATTTATGCTAAACTTAATAGTCTGTTTAAAACAAAAAAGGAAACCCGAAAAGATGCTCTAAACATTGCTTAGAATTAAGGTAGCTTTTTCGACTGATCTCCAACTTCACATTTTGTTTTTTCTAAAGCTGCTATTATCGGTGTTTATCATCTCATAAATAATAAAACCGATCCTGCGTTGGCCACGCAGCGAGTTTTCGCCAACTTTTTAATCTCTTTTTGCTACTCTCATAAGTTCTATTTTTTCTAAAAAGAACTTTTGTCCTCTAGCAGCTTACAATAAAAAAATGTACAACATTGGGATATTATTCCAATTGCATTTCGAATATTCAACTTTAGAAGCGCCTTAAGGCATAAATTTAAGCAATACAAAAAGCAGCGGTATAAATAGTTTGTGACAGTTTCCTTTATTAACTTCTGAACACGCAAATTCACACTCATTGCTGCTGCACGCACCGTCATACCCTTGTTCTTAGGTTATTTGTATTCAAACAAGTTCAGTTACTTTTTTCTTCAGATTAATATTGCCAAGACTTAGTCCCCGTCAAATCATATTGCTGAGACGAAAACAAAAAAATCTTCTTTGGTATGAGTATCAATATCAACGTAACGAGCACACAACGAAAATGTTCTTTCTGGAACACAATACCTGTGCGTCTCATCGGCTAGGACATTAAAAAAATTTACAAATTTACTTTTATTTATGTTTGCACAATTTTACGTTGAATGCGATGCGCAAATGACTGAATTTAGAGCATTTTGACTTGTGAAAGTGCTTATACATGCATTCTGACCACTAGTTTTTAATGTTCGAAATAATATCTCCAGCATTCAGCACGATATCTAAAAGACCCCGAAAAGTCCATCGTCCCACAGGCCAAGAGAAGTCGATTTTCGACCTGATGTCATGACTCATGATTCCACGTAAGCGATATATTTTGCTACCAGAGAATCGAATGTTTCAACAATTGGAATAGCTGCTTTCTACTGTCTTCGGCCCCTATTTTCTTGGCTGTCAATGCCGTTTGTCGATGTCAATTTTTCCTTGAACCTGCATTTCTTCAGCAAATCCTATTCCACCGATTCGTTGTGATATTTAGTTGCCTCGTGTTTTTTGAAAGATCAATGGCTTTCTTTAGATTGAAGTACGTCTCGAGACAAAAACACCCAATTCCTTTTGTTTTCCTTTACCTTCTTTTTTTCCAAGAACAATAGCAATTTGAGCAATAAACCCAACATTTTAATATTTCCACTTTCCCTTATTGCTAAATACCGTATACCTATGAAATTGAAAATATCGTTTAATTTTAATTTAATTTTAATTAATTTAATTTTTAATTAATTTAATTTTTAATTTTAATTTTTAATTTTAATTTAATCGTTTAATTTAATTTAATCTCACTTTATATTATTAACGTATATGATACTTAAAAATTTTAGGCGTCTGATAAAATTTCGGGCGGGGGCCATGGCCCTTGGCCCCCCCTTGGATACGCCACTTTATATAAAATTTTATATATATATATATATATATTATATATAAAATATATATATATATATATATATATATATATATATATATATATATATTTTATATAATAATATATATATATATGATTATAGTATATATATATATAAACATATATATATATATATGAATAATATATATATATAGGGGTGATATATATATATATATAGATAATATATATATATATATATACTATAATAATATTATATATATATATATATAAATATATATATATATAATATATATATATATATTATATATATATAATATATATTAATATATATATAATATATATATATATAATAATATATAATAGATATATTTCCAGTGGACAAAAGAAACGAAATCTACCAAACTTCACCCACGCAGCTAAGAAAATCTGAAACTTGCCAAATAAAGGACTAACATGCCCCGATAAAACGACTTTAAAGTGTCAAATTCAAAGGAAGCGTTGGAAAAATAGTAAGGGATTATATTCAAGGCTCTTACCATAGGAATACATATAAGTATGAGCATATCGGTTAAACATAGGTCAACCATGAATACATATAAGTATGAGCATATCGGTTTAAACTTAGGGTCAAAAGAGTTGGACATATAAATTATGAGATGTTAGAAAGACGAGTCGCGAGCTATCCTCAGAGGATAGGATATGACTGGAGAGATAAGTAGAAACAGTTTCTACAGTTTGACTGATAAAAAGAGGATTGGAGGATTAGTGAGTATAAGAGAGTTGACAAGTGAAAACGCCACCGGCTGCACTTTTTCAAGTAGAGCTGTATAAGAGGAAGCAATTCAAAAGTGTGAAGTATACCCCATTACAGGACAACAACACCCCTATAAGGAGCAAGCAACTGGGATGGATGGTGTGAAGAAATTTTGAAGATACCTCAAAAACACAAAAACTTTTAATACTTGTCTATGAGAAAAATGTAATCTTTAAAAGAAAGATTCAAAAAAGTAGATATAAAGAATATTAAACATCAATGGTTTTTAAGTTGTGTTTTCAAAGATGCTATAATGTGTGGAAATTTGCTGAGTAGAAAGTAAAGAAAGCTGAGTGTTTAGGCATTTGAAACAACCATTTTATTTCGGTCGCTAAACAAAAATTCATGAAAGGTCCCAGAGGTTAGTTGCTTCCAAGGTCACCTCCTAACATTGGTTAATTATTATCGTTGCATAGGGATGGTAGTGATGAAGTACAGAGAGAATCCACTAATGAATAGTAGAAAAGCTTAGGATAATAAGAACCCCTGAAAACACCTCATTAACATTGATTAAAAAGAAGACTTGTGCCATCTATGCAGCTATAGTTAAGACCGGAAATGGAAATCAGTGCGAAATCCACAGAAAGAGAAGAAAGATACCGAAAGGGAAGTTAAAAATCAAATCTTTGCGCCAACTTTATCGAAGGGCTTGCTATATTTGTAGCGCTATAGCAAAAAAAAAAATTCACCGAAATACCAAGCAGCAAGAGACCAAGAAATCAAAAGAGAAGAGAAGTGATCACCAGTAGGCTCCTTACGAAGACCAAACTGGCGATCTGAATATGAGTTGGAGAATCGAGATGTTCCAAAACTTCCTTTACGTAGATTCGAAAAAACTTTGAAAAAGAACAAAGGTAAAGCCCGATAGAAGATTATTAGAAGGTTGAAGAGGTCGTCCCCTTTCGCACAAGCTGGACGATCGCATATTCCAGATGCGTTGAAATGGAAAGTCATAAACGAAAAAAAAATAAGTTCACCAAAGCCAAGGTGCAAATTCAGATGTTACAAGTTTAGAACTACAGACGAGATACTATCAAGGAGTACCCTCTTAATTAAGCTGAGAGAGAGAGAAGAGAGAACAGAGAGAGAGAAGAGAGAGAGAGAGAAGCGAGAGAGAGGAGAAAGAGAAGAGAGAGAGAGAGAAATAAAATCTTAGAAGAAATTAAATTTAATACATAAAGGTCAGAAAGTGTCAAAGAGCAGTAGCATCAGATCCTCGTATGGTGGAATGAAAGAAAAAATAAGTGAAATGCTCAGGGCTTTAGTAGGGGAAAAAATGCAAGCCCTCGGAAAAGCAGAGGAAGAAAGAGAAAGAGCAAAGTTAGAGATTGACATTTGTAACAAAAATACAAGAGAAAGAGAAACGAGAAAGCTTATTGCATTTCTACGGAGAAAAGGTTTTTTAGTGTAACCGAAAACAGGTTTATGCTACCTATTCTGCGGTGAAATAAAAAATCCTGGGATTTGGATGGAAGATAATTGTAATCCTGAACAGCGACGCTGTGCCAAGTAGCGCAAGACAGAACAAGGAGAATTAAACTAAGTTCGTGAATGTTAATTGAAGAGAAGAATTTGAAACGTAACCTCATGCAAGTGAAAAAAACACTTCGGTTATGCGCTCGTTCACCAGGGGGCCCTCTCTCTCTCTTTCTGAATAGAAAATTTCATCACTAAGGGTAATCAAAGAATCTACCACATCCGAGCGGTTTGGAACGACCGGAAATGCCGAAAAACGTTTCCTCGCGGTAGCTGGAGTTTTCTTGAGAAGACTGAAATATAAAAGGAGGATACATAAATAAGAAAGGATCAGGGAACCCAAAGGCGGAAAGAGATTAACAGCACAAGGAGAAGGATTGGAAATTAAGAAAGGTCCACCATACTGGGTTCATCTCTAAGACGATCAGGGATACGGGTTGGGAACTACAACTTCTACTCAAGACCATTCTGGATAGAGAAATTGATGGCAAGTTTACCGACTATGTCTTCAGATCTAGAAAAAAGCAATGGCGTGGAAGTTGAAATCGCCTAAAATTTGATACTTTCAGAAAAAGGAAAATAAGAACATGCGTCCATTTGAGATTTAAATTATTCAATGAATTAGGATAGTCAGTAAGTATTAAAAAGATAAATAAAGAGAACAAATAACTTTAGTCGTAGATTGGCTCAAGAGTCTGACCCACAAGATTCAAAAGTAGAAACCCAAGAACAGACGACGTCTTTGCTCCAATATGCGCAACAACTGCCCTTGAAGCAAAATAGAGGATAGAGGTAGTAGGAAGGAATAAGGGTAGGGTTTGTTGTCAGAGATTCCAAGCTCCTGAGTTTCTGTCAAGAAAAAGAAGTTGCGTTCAACAAAGTGGATTCTAGAATTAAGATTGCGAATGTGGCGGAAATTAAAGAAAAAAGAAGACCAGGGGAAGGAGTGGACAAATGGCATTGCTTGGATGCCGTCCCTCCAAACATATGCAAAGAAGATTTATGTTTCACCATTTTGCTTGTTTAAAAGGTAATGTTTGTGTATGTATGGGATATTCGTAATTGTTTAATACTCAGTTTATATATTAACAACCTCATATTAGAATGGGAGGTTTAAGCGATGGCAGGAAGGAAGCAGGGAGAGAGACAGGGCAACAGAGGTATAGGAGTTGTCCTAGTTTCGGGGGGAAGGATGATGGAGAGTTTGAGTTGTGGTTGGATAGAGTAACAGCATGGGAAGCATATGTATATAGTATATATATATATTAATAATAATATATATACATATATTAGTATGTATATATATATATATATATATATATATAATATATATTATATAATATATATATATATATATATAATTTATATATATATATAGATAATATATATATATATATATATATATATATAATATATATTATATATAATAAATATAAATATATATATATATATATATATATTATATATATATAATATATATATATATATATATATATATATATATATATATAATATATAATATATACTATATATATATATATATAATATATATTATATAATAGATATATATATATTGTATATATATACATATATAATATATTATATATATATATATATATATATAATATATATAATATATATATAATATATATATATATATATATATGTGTGTGTGGTGTGTGTATGTGTATGTGTGTGTAGGTGTGTGTGTGTGTGTGTGCGTGTTAGGTGTGTTTGTAGGTGTGTGTGTGTGTGTCTATTTATGTGTGTATGTGTATGAGCGTTGGTATGTGCGTTTACAATATTTAAATAAGAGTATATTATTAATATCTTCTCTGACTGATCGTAACTGTATACTTGTTAAATTTTTTAACTTACTTGTCTTCTTCTCCATTGACGGAAAATGTAGTCCATTCGCCCCAAATTTCTCTTCCAAGCCCATCCTGCGCTTCCATTCTCAAAATATAGTTTTTCGTAGTTGTCATTATGTGAAGAGCTTCATTACCTACGTTAATTTAATAAATAAAATAAAAGTAAATTTCTAAGGAATGTTAAAATTTAAAACTATCTTGCGTAAAAATGTCTATAGTATTAATAACAAATATTCAAAGTCTTGTTAAACAGTGCCTTGGCATATTTTTTACACCATAAAATTATGGGGCCAAACTTACCATAGCACCCGCATGATATCTCGAAAACTACGATAGGTACAAGAAAACTAATAACATATTTGGAATCATTGTATGAAATTTGTATGGAAAATGGATTTTTTTAATCTTTTAATATATTTAATATATTAAATGTAATTGTGAATAAATACTTTTATATTGCCAGGGTATAAATACCAATTATATAATATATATATATATATATATATATTATAATATATATATAATATATAATATATTATATATATATGAGATAATAGATATAATATAAATATAATATATATATATATTAGTATATATGGTAGTGAGATTTTCAGATTTTACCTAACCAATATTCATTCCACGTTCCAAAAGCCGATCTTGTATTTTCCCAATTTCTTTGAAAATTAATCCGTTCGAAGCGTTTGACCCTGGAGAGAAATCGCCAACCACCTCCCGTCAGTCTCCAATTCGCAGAAAAGACACTTTTACAGGCTTTGTTACAAACTACAAATCTGTTCAAGGAGTGTCCAAACAAATGTACAGAAGAAATCGCAAAAAAACAACACACAACACACACCACACACCACACACCACACACACACACCACACACACACACACACACACATATATATATATATGATATTGAGATATATATATATATATAGAATATATTATAATATATATATATATATATATTATATATTAATATATATAATAATAATATTATACTGTTATATATAATAATTATAGTATATATAATATATATATATATATAATATAATATAATATATATATATATATATAATATAAAATAATATATATATATATATATATATATAATAACTTTAATAATAATAATTACAGTAACAATAATATCCCCAGTGTTGTATAAAATAATAAAAAATAATAATAAGAAATAAAATAGTCCTTTAAATGATAATAAGTACAATTAATGTTTTCCGCTACTTACTTAAAGGGATATATTTGGTATACCCCGCTTTCGGTATCCCTGCTACTAATTAGCTCTTAACAGTCAGATGGTCTGATCGGACAATTATATGGTAAATAGTAAGTAGAAAGATATAGTATAATATATATATTATATATATATATATATATATATATATATATATTTAGGTTATATATATATATTATATATTATATATATATATATATATATATATTAAAAATAATGATAATTATAATAAGGGAAATCCTAACTGGATTGGAAAACAATCTAAATTCATTAATTATATGACTAACAGATATCCGATTTCACATCTAGAATAGTAAATCGCGTATTAAACCGAATTACAACAGGAAGTGAATGAAAGAGGAAAAAGCAAAATGGCAGGAAGAGAAGGAAGATCTAATACAAAGAATATTGTAGTTTCTCGGGAGACTGGAAGGTTGTGTCTGTTGTGGAAATATAAAGCTTGCTCTCGCTCGGTGACAAGTTTATTATTTTGTTTGCCACTCCTGTAACTTAAATAAATAAATTGAAAAATAAAAATCCCTTTTAGCAACCAAACTAAAAACCATTGTATGTGCTAAAAATCAAGTACCTTGAATCTAGTTTCTATTGCTGCCATCTTTCTTCTCATTATTTGTTGGGTCGTTAAGAAACCTATTGCATGGATTAAAAAGGCAAATGAAAGATTCTGTATAAAAATAAAACAGAAATAGCTAACAGAACTTAAAATATTTATCCATTTCTTTTATTTTAAGAAGTCGAGGTGTAATATTATTTGTAGCCATCATTGTCAATTGCGAGTATAGAAAGAAAATTTTCCGCAATTTTGTATAGCCCTGGACAGTGCATTTTTTTCGTAATATCAATAATATTGAACAACATTGACCAGGAGAAGCATTAGAATTAATTTAGATAAAATAACAATATATCATTTCAATATCTTAGGAATATGTTTAGAAGCAAATTCTCAATAACCATCTATCACAGCTGCAGATGATACGTACTATTTTACAGCAATACTAATACTGACTTTTCTATACTACTCCACTACTAAAACTTACTACTAATCTGGAGCGACTACACATTACTATAATAATAAAAATAATAAAATAATAATACCCATAATAATAATAAAAACATAAATATAATAATAAAATAGATAAGAATAAGAATAATAATAATAATAATATAATAATAATAATAATAATAAATAATAATCAATTAATAATAATAAAATTATTATTATATTATTATTATTATTATTATTATTATATTATTATTATTATTAATTATATATATTGTTATTGGTTATCTAATTAATATATTATTATTATTATTATATTACTTTTTATCATGGAAACGGCATAATCCGACGGTGTTATGACCTAAAATAAGATGCTTCATTTCTGTGAACATCTCTTTATTTCTTGTATGTAGAAGCATTTTGATGCCTGCAGAAGAACTTCGTCAGTTGAAACTCTTTCTCGTCAGTTTTATTTTTCTAGAGAAAGAGATGGGCGTATTCTCTAAAACTAATTGAAGAGTTATTATATAATATGAGGTATATATATAGCTATCACGAAAAACATTAGTATATAAGGTTACTATTATATATCTAGTAATATAACATATCTATATCCCTGATAATCAGTATATAGTTATATATCACTATATATATATTATATATATATAAATATATATATATATATATATATAATGAGGAATATAATTATATATATTATAAATAAATAGTAACCATGATACTAATATATAATAGAAAGCTACTATACTATATGATATATATATAAATAATAGCATCTAATAAGATAAATAGAATATATAAAAAAGTAGGATATCATTATTACCGATACTTATATTCATAAAATAATATATATATACTCATAATACATATATATATATATATATATATATATATATATAATTATATATATATACTGGAATAGTATATATATACTATAGAACCCCTAAATATAATATTTAACTGATATATAAAATATATATATATATTATACATATAAATAGCGCTTGAAAAAGCAGATCAATTAGAAATGAATTAAATAATAATATAACATGCCCATGTAATTCTAAATTTTTCGGATCAATGCGAGCACATTATCAGTGATTATTAATATATACAGTCACATCTCTCGGCCATTCAAAATTTGCGCAATAAAAATTGTATAATATATATAACAGACAAAAGTCATCTCTGAGTCTGTCGCCTGAAGCCTCTATTTGAGCGTGTTTTTTCTCGTATGAAGCATTCGGAACTTTTAAAATTCCGTTTCAAACTTCGCGGGAACTTTGTAAAAGACAAAAATAATAAAAAAAATAGGATTCATAAAATTATTATTAAAATAGATCGAATAAAAAACACATTAATTTGTACATGCTATGAAAAAGTGAGTCAATTAAAGTTCGTTATTTTAGCTATAATATACACTGTTAAACAATATGAATTATTATTATAAAAACTTAAACAATTATAAAAAAAATGCCAAAGAATCAAAACACAGATTTCTTTTAAAAAATATGCTATTTAATGGAAACTACTTTGAAAAGTGCCCCTTAATTATTATATTATTATATTATTATGAAGTATTATTAGTATTATTATTATATTATTATTATATGGATTGTATAATTATATTATTATTTTTATATTTTTATAAATTTTATATATTTTTATATATTTTTATTCAATTAATTATTATTATTAATTATATTATATAGATTATATATATATATATTAAATAAATAATTTATTGATAAAATGATTATTTATTATTTAAATCTAATAAATTTAATAACTATAATGTAGATTATAATTATACTTAAAATTATATATCTTATGTTTTTAATTAATAATTATAATTATAATTATATAATATATATTATAGTAATAATAATGAAGAATTATAATTAAATTATAATTATAATTTAGTATATAAATTGATTATTATTATTATTATATAATTATTATTATTTATTATATATTATTGATTATTATGTAATTAGATTATTATTATATATAATATTATTATTATTATTATATATTATTATTATTATCATATAGTATTATATATTAATATTATATATAATAATATATATATATATATATAGTATATGATATAAATTATATAGATATATAATTATATATATATTATATATATATATATAATATATATTAATATATATATATATATAATATATATAGATAGATAGATAGAAATGATAGATAGGTACTGTGGAAAGAATAAGATAGATAGATAGATTAGATAAGAATAATAATAAAATTTACTCTAAAATTTAAGTAAAGTAGATTAAAAAATTAAATCTATCTCGAAAATATCTTAATTAATTAATTAAGTACCGTTTTAGACGAATTTTGAGCATCTTCTAATAGTTCTGTTCTAAAAAAAGTGTTTAAGTTTCGGCGATGTCTTTTAAACGTTTTAATCGTCCCTCGTCAGAGGACAAGCGGCTGCAATGAGGAGAAAATTTAGGTTATTTATTTGTTGTGTAAGTTTGCGTTTCGTAAATGGCCTCTTATAATGAAACCACAAGAATTGATCTGATACTTTCCTTACAAATAATTAATATATATATTAATAATTATAATATTATATATATATATATAATATAATAATATATATATTAAATATAGTATATATATAATATTAAATAATATATAATATATATATATATATTAATATTATAATATATATAATAATATATTATATATAATATATAATATTATATTAATATATATATATATGACCTTTCTGTTTTACGACTCCGTCAGTTATTGAATTTTATTTTTTTTTTTATAATATATTTCTAGTATATGCATTTATTCTAAACAATCTAATTTAGTAAGGTAACGACATATTCAAAAATACAGAGACCATTTTACTTTTAACGACTTCCGCAAGTTTTATATTTTATTTTTTTTTAACTAAAGGAATACCAAGGGTAAACCGCAAAGAGCAGGAGTCGTAGGTACTCTCGGCCTTCCGGGGACGATCAAGTAGGTAGGACGATTATTCCCCCCCTCCGAAGGGTACTCCGGAAACCCCCGTGTCTCTGGTATTTGGGTGTCGCTGGGGTCCTCCGCCCCTCCCCTAAGGGATATGGAAAACGCCTCAACCACCCCTCTGCCTCCGTCGGCTCGAGCCTCCTAACTTTTTTTTTTTTTTTACTATTGTAATAAGCTTTAACTGCTGATTCCAATATTTATGTATATGGTGATTTCTGTAATGTAGTCGTACTTTTCGAGAATTTCATTTATGAAAAAAAAAACATTTTAAATTTTTTTTTCAATTTTAATTTTTACATATTTTTGTAATAAGCTTATACGTTGGATTCCAAAAAGGAAATTGGTTTTTCTTTAATTTTCTTACTTTTCTAGATATTTCATTTTTAAAACAATATTTTAAATTTAAAGTGATTTTAAAAAATATTTAAAAATATTCGAAGACTTTGAATCCATAGTACCGTACTAAAAAATATCACTTTAATTCCGTCTAACAATATTATTTTAAAAAAAAAAAAAAAAATCAAAAACCGATGAAATAAAATATACATACATTATTAATATATATATATATAATATAATAATATATATAATACTATTATATAATTATATATATAATATATAAGAGTATATATTAATATTAATATAATATAATATAATATATATATATAATATATATTATAATAATATGATCACCTATATAATATATATATAAGTGAGAGTTTTATAAGTATATATATATTATTACTTAAATATATATATATATATAATTAATATATATAAGCTGTTAAGACTTGGTTCGGTGAGCTGGAGAGACAATGGATGATTCTGTTTGAAAAGTTTGAAGAATTTAGAATTGAAGAATTTAGAAATAGCGATAGTACAAAAAGAGTGATTCGACAGTTACAAAGTACAAAGAGAGTAATGCCACAGTTACAAAGTACAAAGGGAGGGTGATACAGTTACAAAGTACAGAGAATGAAGCGACAGTTACAAAGTGCAAAGATAATCATGCGACAGTTATAAAGTACAAAGAGAGTGATGGGACAGTTACAAAGTACAAAAGAGAATGATGCGACAGTTACAAAGCACAAAGAAAGTGATGCTACAGTTACAAAATACAAAGAGAGTGATGAGACAGTTGCAAAGTACAAAGAGAGTGATGAACAATTACAAAGTACAAAGAGTGATTCGACAGTTACAAAGTACAAAGAAAGTAATGCCACAGTTACAAAGTACAAAGGGAGGGTGATGCGACAGTTACAAATTACAAAGAGAGTGATCCGACAGTTACAAAGTACAAAGAGAGTGATGTAAGAGTTACAAAATACAAAGAGAGTGATTCAACAACAGTTTGTCGACCAGGAAGAGAATAGAGATTGAAAAAAGTTTCCAAGAAAGAACAGGAGATTGACAAGTCCAAAATCTCTAGATTTCACCTTATCAACTAAAGCAGTGTGTGTAGAACCACCCCATATATGTGTTTTATACTGGACACAAGGGCAAACAACGGCCTTGAACAGAGCACGCTACTGGGGTACTGAAGAGAAATTCTATTTTAAAGCACCACAGAACACCCAACATTCTTTTATTAATAAGCATTCAATCAGAAAGGCACATATTACTTATTTATGAATCTTGTTTATAGTGAGAGATATATGAGCAATCACTAATTGAACCCTTCTCAAGAAAGGGTGACGATAGTGAGAATTAATGAGATAATACAAAGAATATTAAGAGCAAAAGAAGGTTTGAGTTGGGTGCATTTTTCAAAGAAGATGTATTTGTGCGAAAGATTATGGCGAGTATATAGATCAAGGGAGTGAATATTTTTATAAGTATTTAAAACTAACCATATTTTTCTTTGCCTCAAATATAAAAATTAAAAAAAAAATAAAAAAAAAAAAAAAAAAAAAAAGGCCACCCTCCTATTATTCCTTATTATTAACTATTTTGTTTATGGATCTGTCTTTAAATTGAAAAATTCATTTGATATTAAATTAGATAAGAGATCTTAAAAGAAATGAGTTTAGAAGATGGTCAGAGTGCTCAGGCATAAAAGTCCGGACGAAATAGGGATTTAACGACATATAAAAGCGCGCACGTGGACGATATATATCATTATTACACCTAGAAAAATAGTTAGTAATAAGTAAGAATCATGAGGAATATCTCTATTTATAGATTTAAACCATGAATAATTGTTGTCCATAACAGCTGCCATAAACGACCGAAAAGGAAATTGAATGAGGAGTAGAGTGAGAAGGTCAGGTACTAAAAGAGGAAGGTTCAAAGTCAAACCTTTGAGCCAATAGTTTATCGAAAGTTTTCGATATATCTAATGACACAGTAAAATATTCACGGAAATGCCAAAGAGCAGAACCTAGACTTAGGGAGAACCAAGGAATGGAGATAAGATTACCAATAGAACGTTACTCTGAGGCCATATTGGTGATCTAAGATAAATTTAGAAGATGCAATCTTTAATCTGATCTTCCAATTAGAGATACATTCGAAAACTTTGAAAAGTACGGAGGTTAAATGAATTTTTTTTCTAACGTAAATCATCCAAAGAAAAGCTATCCCAACGTATCAATGTATTTCATAAATTAGGTGTTACTTTCTTCTCCTATTCATGTAAATAAAAAAAACAATCATCTCTCCTCTAATCTCTTCCCTGATACTTTTTACCTTTGTAGAAAGAGAGAAAATATCCTCCAAGTTATCAATCGTCTATTAAAGACGATTTAATTTTGATGAGATATTTTGTTTGCTTCTGAAAGCAATTTTATGTTTACTGTAGAGATTATTCTCATTTAACAAATAAGGATATTACATTTTTTAAAAAAGGTTTTACTTTTAATGGAAAAGCTTCAAAAGAGGAAATTTTCTTTAGTTCGAGCTTTTTTAGAAAAGAAATAAAGGATTTTTTCCTAAAGCATAATTACTTACATATTTCACAACTTATAATACTATATATATATAGAAAAATTTCACCCTATATATATATATTATATATTATACATAATTATATATAGTATAGTAATAGTATATGTGAGAATATATAATAGTTTACAAAACACCTTCTTTTATTAATATGAGTGCTATATATGATCATATCATATATATATAATATAGTGATATATATAATATGTATATATAATATATAGTATATGAGAAAAATTTCACCCGTGTCAGAATTAGAACACCTCGACAAGAGCATTGATTTTGGACAATGTACAGGAGACTTCCCGCTGCACCAATCTCCCTCTCCATAAATAAGACATCTTGAAAAAGTTTTCAAATTTTTTCTGCTTCGATTATCGCTTTTTGATTTCGGTGCTATTTTTAAATCCATAAAGGGTGATTTCACCTCTTTGATTTTGACGGTACACATGACCTCTACCGACTAGGGTGCTCCAAGGTTACAGAAGAAATCAACCAAAGTGAAGTAACGCCAACATTTGCGCAACAACTATTGCGACGTAATTTACAATAATAAGACGGAGAAATATTTCTCCCTCACCAGAATACTGGAGTTCGATGACAAGGGTGCCGCCATTACACAAAGAAAATAGACTTTCCCACTGCCTCCAATCTTTTTCCCCATAAAGAAAGCATCTTGTGACAGTTTTTAAGTTATCATTTACGCAAATCGACCGATTAGGAACATCGGAGAGTGAGTATTAGATGAGGAGCCAGTTCCGGTCGTGTCTAAGATACACGGGGACTGACCAGCGAAAATGAGCACAGTCGCCAATCAGGTTTGTTGGATATGTTTTTTACTCAGCTACCTCATGGGTGTTTTTTTAGTGCTTGGTCTTATTTTTGTTTTTTTTTTATTTTTTAGGCATATTTTATATGTTTTAGTTTCAGGTTTGTTATTTTTTGTTTTATTTATTTTGGTTCTTTTATTTATTTTTATTTTTTTTGATTTATATAGTTTATTTATAGTTATATTATTATCGCGGATAGTGTGTCGCGTCTGCACGCCCTCCTCGGTATAAAAGGAGTGAGTTGGTGGCGTGTCAGTATTTTACGGAGCTTCACGCAAGACGGTCGATTTTCGCTTACACCGCATAGGCCTCCGCTGTACTCTCGCTCTGCCGAAGCTATGATGCATTGCAACTCTTGCACCGCCACTCAGCTACCGTACCGCACTTGGATGACACCCTTAGCCGGAGAAACCGATTTTTTTTATTCGCTGTTCGCGATCCTCTTTTTTCTATAACTCACCCACCTTCATGGTCCCTTTGTAATCCGAAATATTTCAGTTTATATGCACAGTAGGGATTCATGAATGGTATTTCTTAAATAGTCCCACGAATGCATCCGTGAGGAAGACACCATACACTCACCCTTCATCATCCAGTCCTTCGCGCTTGATCGAACTTATTCCACCAGTATGTAACAATTTCACCGACGATATCTCGAGGATTGGAGTATGTACGCCATCTCCATCTCACCGTGACTGCATTTTATCTGTCTTGTGCTCTCAAGGAGGTATTTCCCAATCCCCCTGTATATCCATTATTAATTATCTCAGTCTTGGAATCATTTTACAAATTTAGCCTTATTTCTTGAGCCTTTGTAATGTGTATTATAGTACGAATCTGTAAAATAAAGTGTTTTAGAGTAAGGATTAGTAGAGGGTTTTATTGGCTAGAGGTTTGAGTATTGTATATAATAATAAAGGAGGGGGTTATTGAATAATAACGTATTAAATATTATAGTAATATATGTATGGTAATGAGTTATATATACTATTATAGGTTACTAGTTATTAACAGTTAGAAAGAATATTACTATCGAAGTCAGTTTAGTATAATGTGGTCTCTTTGATACTCTTTTGGGCAGGTTTCCAAGAGGTTTCCTGAAAGTTAGCAGCCCTATATGTGTGGGCCCCTCGTTTGCAAGGACAAGTGAGTTTGAGTACCGTCTCTAAACATTGTCATTCATATGTTGATATATAATATTGGCCTGAAAAGGGATATAACTCAAGCATTACTTAGCTGCAAGATGTGTTAGTTGTGAAGATGCACAGAAACGTGTTTGCGGTGCAATAACATGTGTAATTTAAGGATGCACATAGGCTGCTTGCGCCAGACTTGAATACATCGCTTACTATCTATCTGTATTGCAGAATCATGCCCACTACCGTTCATAGCGGTGAATAACATTAATAGTTTGCACAGGGTTTATTTTAGAGAAAAAGTGACTTATAGTCGCATGTCACTTCGATACGAGATACCTTGGAACTCCGCGACCTCTGCGTAGGGGTCTTTCTTAACAGAAGTATGATATGGCACTAGATCGTGTTAATGATCATGACTTTGGTAGGGCTCCTGTCTGAATGCCCTTTTCTAGTGAATAATAAACAAATGTGTTACTGATATTATATAAATCATTTTTTTGCGTACAAAATTATTGTCGGAAAATAGCTATTTCCGCAATTATCCTCTCTTCGGTAAAAT
>JABUQX010007830.1:55000-60512 GCA_015478945.1 Trachelipus rathkii
TCACTAAATGCCTAACCCCCTCCCCCCCATCCCCAACCTTAACATTCCCTTTCTCGCTCTTACAGACCATTCCTCCAATCCAATCTTCCGTCACACCACATTCTAATCCTCTCCCTTCTAACTGACCACAACGCTCTCCAACCTTCTCTCCAAATACTTACTTTTTCCTGACTGGCATTACCCACGTTTCACACCCATTAGCAGCAGCTGGTACACAGATTTTCTCAAACATACTTATCTTAACTTTCTGTGATAATCCCCCTTTCCATATTTCTCTCAGCCACTCAAAGCTCTCATTCCTTCACCTATTATACTGCTCCTATCTCCTCCTTCATCCCTCCCCCTTACCCAACTCCATCTATACTCAATCTTTACTTTTCCATACTACAACCCCTACTCTGACTTAACCCTCAACCTCTCTCTCTCCTCCTCTCAAACACTAACACTTTACTTTTACCTGGATTTATTCTTAAGCTCCTTTTGTCAACAATCCTCTCAAACTCCCTCACAAACCTCAGCCCTTCCGCGCTTCTTTTCGCCACTAGGGGCCAGTATTTCCGCAAAAGTATCAATGTTCACTTCCTTTATCATTCCATTCTTAATTTCGACCCCTCCCCTCCTCACCATTCCTCTTGCAACACTCTCCATAAACAAATTAATACACACGGCGAATTAACCTGCCTCAATCCTCTCACCACCCCCAACATCTCACTCTCCCCTCCTAACACTCTCACACACATTGCTATTCTTATAAAAAGCCCTAATACCTTTCCCTAAATTATCCCCCACCCATTTTCTCAAACCTCCTAATTCCCCCTATTTACTCTATCATCTCTTTCTGTATCTAGAAAAACACTCATACACTTTCCCTTTCCTCTCTATACTTTTCTACTCTTTAATGTAAACACTTGATCCACACACCCTCTTTCCTCCCTAACTCCTTGTTCTTCCCCCATTCTCCCCTCCGGTTAAACCTCTTACTCTCTCAATCAGTATTCTTCCGTACATTCCTACAACTTAAGACATATCTCTATAATTTCCACCATTCCATCTATCCTTTCCTATATACAGAGGAAAAACAACCATCCTCCAATCTTGTGGTACCCCTCACACTCCTCCAACATATGTTATATAATCTATACAGCCATTCCTCCACCCCTATATACATTTCCATTCTTACACCATCCAGACCTGCGGACTTCCTTTTTTCCTTTATTCACAGCCCTAATATTTTCCTCCATTTGTATTTCTTCCTCCCCCTCCCTCCCACTTCATTTCCATCCTCACTCTTTGCATTTCTTCTCCCTACCCCCACCCCCTTCATTATAGTTCCATAAAGTATCCCACCTTCCTCACCTATCTCTCCTCCTATTCCATCCATTCCTCCCTTATCCTCTCCCCAACCCTCCTTCTTCTTCCTTTTTTATTAACTCTTTCCAAAACAACTTACTCCCGATTCAAAATTTTCCGTCACTTTTCTACACCATTCCCCTTTTGCTCTTCTCTCGCTCTCTCCACCGCCCTCTTTGCTTCCCTCTACGCCTTTCTATTCCCATCTATTCTTCTCTCCTATCCAACCATTTCACATAAGCCTCCTTTTTCCTTTTCACCACCTCATTCACCTCCTCACTCCAATCCATTCACTTCCCTTTCCTTTTCTTGCTTGCCCCACTCCTTTAACTACCATACACTTCTGGCTCTTCACTATGCTCCTGAATTCTTCCACTCCCCCTCCACCTTTCAATTCCGTCCTCTCACGTTTCTCTTCCCTGCCTCCATACCTCTCCTAATCCTCCCACACTATCTCTCTCAATTTTTCCACCTTTATCACTTCCACTCTCTTCTTTTCTCCCCTTTCCCTAACCTCTCCTCCCACCCTTATCCTGGCAACCACCAAATAGTGATCCGATATCCTCCGCCCTCTAATACATTTACATCTTACAGTCCTAAACCCTTATCCTTCCATTTACACACCATAATTCTAGTAAACCGCTTCCCGTTTATCTTCACTCTTCCATGTTATACTTAATGATTCTCACTTTTTTAAAGACCACGTATTTCCCCACTATCATTCTTCTTTCGACACACAACTCTAACAGATTTCTATTAGCATTCCTCCCTACCCCAAAAGGTCCTATTATTTCCCACCACCTTCCACTCCGCATTCAAATCTCCCAATAGACAATTTTTTTCATTTACCCCAAAACTTTCCCAACACTCATTCAGCTCTCCCCAGAATCTTTCTCTCTTCCTCCCTCGCTCCATTCACTGGTGCGTACGCACATATAAAAACCCACATTTCCCCCCGAATTTCACTTTTACCCCATTATCTATGAACTCAGCTTTTACACAACTCTCACCCTTGTCCAACATTCTTTCCTCATATATCCCACCCTTCCTCGCTCTATCTCCGTTCACGCCGAAATCATACCCTGTTTCTCCAAAATTCTCTCCTTGTCTTTCAATCCTTAGTTTTTCTGTTATCCCTAGCACTCCAAACCTTTTTTTCCTCACACATCAAACCTATTCCCTCCTCTCAAACTCGTTTGCCCTTCTCACACTTCATACCCCTGATTACCATCTCCCCCCATCTTTCCCTATTTCTATAAATAACTCAATCAGGCTGTACGCTTTATGGGAACCCCCACCCTTGGTAATTCCCAACACCTAGGGCTACCACCCCGCTCACCAACCCACAATAACAACAACAAAATACATTAAAATAATAAAAACACAATAACAGGTCGATTACTTAAAAACCCTTAAAAAACACTCCCAATAAAAAAGTTAAAATGACAATATACAGTAAAAATATAAAAGGTTATAACCCACACCATCAATTTATATTATTTCCTACCCCCCTTCCCCCCTCCACTTCCCTCCCACTCCCTCCCTTTTCTTTCCTCTTTAAAATATGCACACGTTAAAAATTTTATTATCTAAAAAAGAGAAAACTTTATTTAATCTTTAAAATTCTTTAAAATCTCTTATATTTACAACTAATACAAAAAGGTTAAAATGTTAATATAAAACAATATAAAAATATAAAAGGTTAAAACCTACACTCTATCAATTTTTATCTATTAAAATCTTTGCTTAAAACGGTTTACAAGAAAATAAATTTCGCATTCCTATTCTTATTAGACGGTGACACAAATCCACCGTATATATATATATATATTAAATAACTAAAATGTATATCCGACTCTCTTTAAGAATCTAACAAAATATTCTATACAAAATAGAAAATTATTCCATGAATATTTCTACCGAAATAAAAATGTTTCTAATCCACACGAATGAAACTTTGAAGAACTCAATCTTTTTGAAGAAATAACCTGTAGAACTTTCCTTTTTTCCAATAATATGTTTGCAGAAACAACTTGTAGAGTTTTCCTTTTCCGATACTTTGTAAAACTTTTACTTTTCAATAATGTATCTTATATCTAACTTATTCCGAAATCGTATACTTTCCTGTCAAATGTTTATAAATAGATTCCTTTCTTGAGCCAAAAATATAATTTTTGAAATACTTTAAAGCAATATGCTCTTTCATAAAGATTTCTTCCTCAATTTATAAGCACAAAATATTGCATGTAATGTACATTATATAGATTATACATGGAGCGATTGAGTCTGAGCCTTCAATGAAATATAAAAGTTCAGACGTGAGAGCAATTTATCCTATATTAATATGTTACCTTGAAAATATGAATATGACTAAAATGTTCCTTTCGAACAATCCTACGAAGATATAGTGTTTAGATTCAATATTTAGAATAGCTTCATAGATTAATAAGCTTCACTCTTCATACGTGAAACCACGAAAATATAGTAACTTAGAAAAATACTATACACTATTTTTCAATCAATAAAAGCTTCCAAGCTTCGTGGCCAATCTTGCCTTATATAAAATTAGAATCTCAAAGATAATGAATACTCTACACAGTATTCCTTAGAAAATATATTTATTACATGCAACGATGATTCGTTAAGAATATCTCAATATTATTTCAGTTTGGTAACGTAAAACTCTCACTTTTTTTTATAAGATTTAAAGTGAGAGTTTTACGTTACCAAACTGAAATAATATTGAGTTTCAATATCAATATATATATATATATATATATATATATATATTTCTATATATTATATATTTAAAATATTCTATATTACATAAAAAAATATATATATATATATATATATATATATATATATATATATATATATATATATATATATATATATATATATATATATATTATAAATATTAATATATATATATATATATATATATATATATATATTTCAAATATTTTTTCAAAATACCCCACTTGAAAAAAAAACAGTATTTTGCCCACTTGGGTTTTTTCAAATTTTTTTTTCAGAATAAGTGGATGTAAAAATAGTAAAACGAAAATGAAAATATTAGAAATTATACTCTTTTACTTAGTGAAATGTTTATAAGCTCATTTAAATTTTGTTGAAACAGAATATATATATATACTATATTATATATTATTATATATAATATATATTATATTATATTATATATATATATTATATATATATATATATTATATATCTATATATATATTATACTAATATATTATGAGCCCGTTGTCCAAAAGTGGACTTGCTAGATTTCTTCGAGATAGTGAGGAGTAACCATGTCTTAGGTTTTAATCATTTCAACAAAGTATTTCAATTCAACACTTAAAAATGAGATGTTGTTAGCATAAAAAAACTGATATTTTTTGGTCAAGAATTTCTTTTTTGTGCAGTTGTCATTTTTAATGGTATTATTTAGACAATTTTTCTTTTGAGTTTTTGATGTGTCAGATACAGATAACCATGTTTTCATTGTTGAATGTCTTGCAGCCATCGAAAATTAGATGAATCCCTTTCTTCTATATCTGTAAGATCCATACTTTCAACGGTTGTATTAACACTTGATTCACATAGATTTTGCCAGAATATGACAGCGCTAACAAAGATTTTTTCTGATGCAACTTTTTTCTTTACCAATTTTATTCTACTTGTAATCACTGTAATATTTACTTTTATTTTGGCTTGGTGCTTAGACATTCAGACTTTCATCATTCATTTCTAGTTTTCTTCTGAATCCCATAGTCTTTTCTTTTTGTTATAATATCCTGATAACTAATTTTAAACTTCAAACACATTAAATTAAAATGAATTGTAGAAATTGCTAAAGAGTGAAAATGAAAAAAAACAATTTTTTCCCCGTTTTTTTCGGGTTTTAGAATGAAAAAAGTGTTTTTTTTTTTGCAAATTCCTGACGCAGTGGTGTTTTGCGCAAAGGCTTTTGACTCTTCCAGAATTTTATTTTCAGTTAGCATGTCGTAAACACCGGCTGCAATATCGCTCCCTGCCAGAAGGCAATTTAGAAATTCCAGAAGATATTCCATTCCACTCTTGGCACATATAATTAATGTACTAATTTTGACTTTATCTAGAACAGTAAATATTTTTGTGTTAATAAACTAAT
>JABUQX010007831.1:0-5000 GCA_015478945.1 Trachelipus rathkii
AGATGTTTGTTTTTGGCGAGTTTGAATGCTTTGTAAATTATAGGTTGAGGGTAATTTAGTTTTTTGAACGTATTAATGATTTTGTTTTTTTCTGTTTCTAAGTATATGGTGTCGCATATTCTGAGAGCTCTTAAAAATAAATTGGAAAGGGTGGCAATTTTGGTGGATGTTTCGTGATCTGAGTACCAATGTATGTATGAATCTGAAGCTGTTGGTTTTCTATGTATTTGGTAAGTGGGAAAGTTGTTTTGGGACCAGGATATGAGAATGTCAAGAAATGAAATTATGTTATTGTTAGAAATTTCGACAGTGAACTTGATATCATTATGTATATTGTTAATAAAATTTAAAATATGATTTGTATTATTTTCTTTTGGTATTAAGGCAAAAACGTCGTCTACGTATCTGAACCATATGATTGAATCGAAAAGGGGGTTGGGGAAAATGATGTATTGTTCTATTAGCTCCATGTATATGTTACTTAATGTGGGGGAGAGGGGGGATCCCATGCTAAGACCTTTTATCTGTTTATAATATTTATTTTGTGATTTGAAATAAGCATGTTCTAAAATTAATAATATAAGAGACTTGATGATGGGAAATGGTAATGTGAAAGATATATTATGTGTAGTGACATGGTTTTCTAGGAGTTGTATTGTGTCATTTATGGGGACATTGGTGAATAGGGAAATGGCATCAAAACTGACGATGTTGTAGTTGGAAAAAATTATGGAGTTTGTTTTTTGAATGAAATGTTGAGAGTTTTTAATATGTGAGGTGGAAATGTGTCCTATGAGGGAGTTAAGTTCTTTGGAGAGCCATTTTGCTAATTTGTAGGTGATGCAATTTATATTAGATATGATGGGGCGAAGAGGGAGGTTTTCTTTATGAATTTTCGGGATAGCGTAAAATTTAGACAAAGTGGGAAGATATGATTTAAACAAGGTCTCGAGTTCTGTGTTGTTGGGTAGGATTTTTGTGAGGGATTTGTTGAAAGACGCCTGTGAATTTTTTAAGGGATCAGTACGTATTTCGGTGTATGTTGTGGTGTCATTAAGTAATTGAGTTATTTTGTTATTGTAATCAGTGGTATTCATTATGACTATTTTATTTCCTTTATCTGATCTTGAAATGGTAATGTGGTTATTGTTACGTAATTTGGACAGAGCTGTATGAAAACGGCGAGGGTAACGGATTTTATTTTGGGCAGTTGATTGAAGTTGTAGAAGAATGCCAAAAAGTATATCGGGATTAATTTTTTCATCTTTGTTTCTTGTTTTCCAGTAGTTGAAGTTGTTCAGTAACGGAATCCAGGGTTCATTGTTGTTGATGGCGAAATTTAAACCATAACCTAATAATGTAGATTCAGTGTGGGAAAGGTTGTAGTCGGATAGGTTAACTAGGTTATCTGCATTCGAGTTTTTTGTCCAGTTACTATTCTTGAATAGGTTGTCTAGTTTATTTTTATGATGAATATCTCGGAGTTTAGTTTTCTTATCAGTTATTTTGTGAGCGTAATCAATTAATTCGGTGAATAGGTTAAGGTCTAATTGTTGATTGTAAAAAATCTGTTGGAAGTTTTTGAAGTTATGGTAATTTATACGGTATTTGGTTTTGATTTCTTCTTTTATTCCTTTTATTTGATTTTTGAGTATGTCTTGATAGATGGTTGGAAATGGGGCGTGCTTGTCGACGTAGATGAATGCAGGGATGTAGCTTTTAGGTATGACACAGTCCGATAGGCAGGATGTGAGAAACTTCAAATTATTTTTTGTAAGGTTTGCCGTTGTAAGAGAGTCGGCGTACTTGTAAAAAGCCTTCTTTATTGGGTAATTGTTTGATAGAAATTCTTTTGCCTCATGGAAATTATCGGGGGGCATATTTATTGATAATTAATCTGCAATTGACGCAGGTCTATATTTAAAGATATTGTTTATCCCCTGGAGGCGACACAAATTAAATGATTAATCAAGATATAATACTTTTATTTATACACTAGCACTGTTATATATGAATACAGAGATATATTTTTCCAATTAATAAGCTTGAATTTTTAGTTGTAAGAGTTCGAGCTTTCGTTCCCGTGGCGGGCAACATCGTCAGGAACTGGTGAGCGGAATGAAATATTGCTGTGATTACAACTCTGTATTCTGGCAACCTGGTGTAAAATTAGGAGGAACAGAGTAATTATTTAGATGAGTTGGAGGTAATTTTTAAGTTTGTAAGATTTGTTTAAATATGAATTAGTAATGTCGTCTATGTATGGAACTCCAGCTAAAGTATTATAATTTTGGGTGTTTTTTATCAAAAAGGACTCAATGGTTTTTCGTATTGTGGTGTTTTGTATGGGAATTATGAGTTTAGAGGATGTAATGTTGATTAAGTGATTTTGTTTTCTCCTATGTATCGTTAATGAGGAAGAAAGTGTATCATCATTTAAATCTTGTTTATGTTGAGTGGTACGTAATGCAAAATTGTTAGTCTCACCAAAATAGTGTTTATTGCAATTGAGGCATGGAATTTTGTAAATACCGGAATTTTGAGTGGGATATAAATCTTTAGGTTTGAGTGCGTGTTTGAGAGTTATAAGGTTAGATTTAGTAGTTTGTATGGAATTAGGTATATATTTTTTAAGTAAACCTAAAGATTTATATCCCACTCAAAATTCCGGTATTTACAAAATTCCATGCCTCAATTGCAATAAACACTATTTTGGTGAGACTAACAATTTTGCATTACGTACCACTCAACATAAACAAGATTTAAATGATGATACACTTTCTTCCTCATTAACGATACATAGGAGAAAACAAAATCACTTAATCAACATTACATCCTCTAAACTCATAATTCCCATACAAAACACCACAATACGAAAAACCATTGAGTCCTTTTTGATAAAAAACACCCAAAATTATAATACTTTAGCTGGAGTTCCATACATAGACGACATTACTAATTCATATTTAAACAAATCTTACAAACTTAAAAATTACCTCCAACTCATCTAAATAATTACTCTGTTCCTCCTAATTTTACACCAGGTTGCCAGAATACAGAGTTGTAATCACAGCAATATTTCATTCCGCTCACCAGTTCCTGACGATGTTGCCCGCCACGGGAACGAAAGCTCGAACTCTTACAACTAAAAATTCAAGCTTATTAATTGGAAAAATATATCTCTGTATTCATATATAACAGTGCTAGTGTATAAATAAAAGTATTATATCTTGATAAATCATTTAATTTGTGTCGCCTCCAGGGGATAAACAATATCTTTAAATATAGACCTGCGTCAATTGCAGATTAATTATCAATAAATATGCCCCCCGATAATTTCCATGAGGCAAAAGAATTTCTATCAAACAATTACCCAATAAAGAAGGCTTTTTACAAGTACGCCGACTCTCTTACAACGGCAAACCTTACAAAAAATAATTTGAAGTTTCTCACATCCTGCCTATCGGACTGTGTCATACCTAAAAGCTACATCCCTGCATTCATCTACGTCGACAAGCACGCCCCATTTCCAACCATCTATCAAGACATACTCAAAAATCAAATAAAAGGAATAAAAGAAGAAATCAAAACCAAATACCGTATAAATTACCATAACTTCAAAAACTTCCAACAGATTTTTTACAATCAACAATTAGACCTTAACCTATTCACCGAATTAATTGATTACGCTCACAAAATAACTGATAAGAAAACTAAACTCCGAGATATTCATCATAAAAATAAACTAGACAACCTATTCAAGAATAGTAACTGGACAAAAAACTCGAATGCAGATAACCTAGTTAACCTATCCGACTACAACCTATCCCACACTGAATCTACATTATTAGGTTATGGTTTAAATTTCGCCATCAACAACAACGAACCCTGGATTCCGTTACTGAACAACTTCAACTACTGGAAAACAAGAAACAAAGATGAAAAAATTAATCCCGATATACTTTTTGGCATTCTTCTACAACTTCAATCAACTGCCCAAAATAAAATCCGTTACCCTCGCCGGTTTCACACAGCTCTGTCCAAATTACGTAACAATAACCACATTACCATTTCAAGATCAGATAAAGGAAATAAAATAGTCATAATGAATACCACCGATTACAATAACAAAATAACTCAATTACTTAATGACACCACAACATACACCGAAATACGTACTGATCCCTTAAAAAATTCACAGGCGTCTTTCAACAAATCCCTCACAAAAATCCTACCCAACAACACAGAACTCGAGACCTTGTTTAAATCATATCTTCCCACTTTGTCTAAATTTTACGCTATCCCGAAAATTCATAAAGAAAACCTCCCTCTTCGCCCCATTATATCTAATATAAATTGCATCACCTACAAATTAGCAAAATGGCTCTCAAAAGAACTTAACTCCCTCATAGGACACATTTCCACCTCACATATTAAAAACTCTCAACATTTCATTCAAAAAACAAACTCCATAATTTTTTCCAACTACAACATCGTTAGTTTTGATGCCATTTCCCTATTCACCAATGTCCCCATAAATGACACAATACAACTCCTAGAAAACCATGTCACTACACATAATATATCTTTCACATTACCATTTCCCATCATCAAGTCTCTTATATTATTAATTTTAGAACATGCTTATTTCAAATCACAAAATAAATATTATAAACAGATAAAAGGTCTTAGCATGGGATCCCCCCTCTCCCCCACATTAAGTAACATATACATGGAGCTAATAGAACAATACATCATTTTCCCCAACCCCCTTTTCGATTCAATCATATGGTTCAGATACGTAGACGACGTTTTTGCCTTAATACCAAAAGAAAATAATACAAATCATATTTTAAATTTTATTAACAATATACATAATGATATCAAGTTCACTGTCGAAATTTCTAACAATAACATAATTTCATTTCTTGACATTCTCATATCCTGGTCCCAAAACAACTTTCCCACTTACCAAATACATAGAAAACCAACAGCTTCAG
>JABUQX010007832.1:0-7500 GCA_015478945.1 Trachelipus rathkii
GCGTCTGTACTTACCCCGATGATACACGAAAAAGATAACGCTGCAAAGGCCATATGTAGCTCAATCCGCTGTAACAAGCGAGGAGATTACTAAAATATTCTTCACTTTTAAAACTAGAGACTTCGCTGATCATATACAAATTCTACATCATAGTAAGAATACTAACACTAGTACTAACTTAATAATGCCTCAACCTCCAGGCACTATGAATGGTGCACGCATGGTGCCATCAAAGAAGGACGTCGTGCCGCATCCTTCTAAGCCATGCACCAACCCAGCACCCTAACGGGCACCCATTCGTGTTTTTAGCACAACCGTGTTCAACTTTACCCCAGACGTTAAACCAATATGCAAGCTACTCTTAAACAGATGGATCTTAACACTCCGCCCTTCACAGCACAATGATTCCAGGATAATAACTATACAATATACACGCTATATAACACACAAACCACCCGGCTCTTACTAATTCTACGTATATTCTGATCCAAAGCTAAAGCCTTCTATTGTCTATCCTTCATCACATCACAATCGTTTTGGCGACCTCTTAGATCGAACACTTTTTTTAACTTCCTTTGAAGAAACCCAATTTCAAAAAAACATTTTTAAGACTAAAACCGAACATGGGCAACAAGTTTTTTTTTTCTTATTATTTTTTTAATTTTTTTTTTCTTTTATATTCTGCACGCACTCCCCTGTTCATCGACACTTTTGTTCGTTTAAGTTCCAATGTTTCTCACTCTTCCACACCTATTCTCGCGCTCGAAGTCTCCCTCACACTTTCATCTTCCTACTAGCCGCCTCAACAACTTCCAACGCATATACTTCATACTGTCATATCAGCTCAACTTATGTTCCATACACACACCTACCCGGTGATTCACCTGCATGCCAACCAGCCATCCCTGAACCACTGTATCACCTGGAACCATTCAGAGCGATCAGCAGCAAGCCACGGCAACCTATCCAGATTCTTATTTTCCCATTTCAATTCTTTTTTCCAATAAAAAGAGATTTTGAGGATCGCCTGAGCGAGGTCGCGCCTCCGTATCGCGACAATATACAGACCACTCACCCCTCGCATGCCGCCTACCACGTGGAAGATCGCCTAATCTTTGCCTCCCGCCGGCACATCGTCCATCACCCCTTATTAAGTCATGTCTTTAATATTTTAAGAATTAAGTTTAAAAATAAGTCTCTCCTCTTTTCTTCCAACGGCACTACTTGGCTAACGCTCCATAATGATACAACACCATCGCTGTGAAGTGCACGACACCTCACACCCCTCTGCTTACCTCATACGATCCTCAGGAATCTCCCCAATCTTATTCAACACCCTATGAACAAAGCAGCACTCTCTTCTGTCACCTGCCCTCTCGACATTCTAAGGCTTACTGTCTTCGCTCGCTATCCGCTCTGACCCTACAGCAGCATATCCAGCCAAGCCCGTTTATTCGAGAGAGACGTGGCTGCCATGGCTTGCGAACCGCACGATCATTCCCTCTCGGTCCACAATACGAACAGACCATCAGACAGCTAATAGGTTCGAAGCTTACCACCATCAAGATGCGTCCTGAACACGCGTTCGATACGTTCTTGAATAATATAAATCACACAGACTCGCCTTATGCCATACACATATATAAATTTTAAAGTACCCTCCTTCTACCTATCTCCCTCGGCGGGGAGTGGAGAGACCCGTGCCAATGAGTTCTTTCCTTAATAACCATATCTATATCATACAGATAACCTAAAGTATTCCGTTCAATATGACTAGTACTCTACTATTCCTATTGATACTATGGATATATATATACCTATCGACTATATTATATATATATACTTACTATAATATCATAATTATATATTATAATATATATACTATACAATATATATATATAATATATATATACTATATATATAAACATTCCAGGCCGCCGGACTTGGTCAGAAGCTTTTACTATATAAATTTGATCACAATCTTCATCTTTTCGCCCTGACATAAATCATCAGCAAACATGGGCCAATATTGCAGTATTCTTTTTATAACTAATTGCGCTCAAATTATTATGATTATTTATGGTATTATTTATTATTATATTATTATTATTAGTATCACTATTATATGAAAATAGGTGCTATTATTATTATTAACTATTATTACTATTTTGTGTTTCAAAATCTAAGCTTTTTCTGGCCTTTCCTTGATCGATCGATATTTTTTAAATCTTTCTTTTCTTTCTTTTTAGTACTGGTGCGGTAAGACAGACGGAGTAAAAAGACAGACTGTGTTTAAATTTAGTGATGTCTAGTAGATTGGAAAAACAAAAAAAAAAAAAAAAAAAAAAGAACTGTGAAGCTCGCATTTAAGATTGAACATCGCGATTAAGTCTGGGGTCAGAAAGAATGAAACTCTGAGGAAAGACCGGTCTGTCGCACGATCACCTTATCAATGAAGGAGCGGGTACGAGGGAGAGTTCAGAAAAGGAAGTGGTGTCCCGTTATACCCAAGCAAGTGCGCGTACGCTAACAACCGACGCTATCCAAACCGACTAAGCTCTAACAACACTTAGCGCACAGCTCCACGCCCTAGCCCGCGGCCTCGAACGCCGCGACGTCGGCAGTCCAACACCACCGAAGAGACCCTGAGGACAACCCCGACAGAGCGTCTGAGCTCTTTTCAACTGCACGGGCAAAATATGATGTTGCGTTCAACAGACTGACCCACCAAGTACTCTAGGACACTCCTCACATTTTGAACAACCAAAGAGCTCGAGTAAAGCCGTTTCGGTAATACCACTTCAATCTGTCAATTTAGACAGCCACTCCACGAGCCCCGCTACCAAATCACCCGCACGCTCTAGCAGAAGTCCTTGACACACCACCGGACCCACGCACCAACCTTCAAAAACAACCGAGACCCAAACGATCAAAGCTGGAGTCCGTGTTTTACAGAGTGATTAGACCGCTATTAGATAAGATATTAGAAAGAAGTCACAGAACATCCAACCTTTTAGAAACTTGCTAGTTAGTATACTAAATAATGAATCCTTCCAAGAAGAATATTTAGGACAAGACGAAGGTTTGAATTGTGCAATGCTATCAATCGTATTCTTCCTCGATGATGTATACTCAGTGATCCTCGCCTGATAGACTATAAGCTCTGGAGTGAAATCGACAAACAACATAATACGCCTCGCGTTAATTGTCGAGAAAGCGTCATGATAGCAGGGACCGACGCCCAGGGCTGTCTGCTTGCTCTGAGACATAACCCCTGTCTGGCTCCTCTGTCATTATGCACACAACATGCCATCCTCGAGCTGCTCTTTCGTTCGTTTCGCAGCCCAATCCAAACTACCCTCACCCCTCGCATGCTCTGATCTAAAAGGGACCTGAATCATCCTAACTCTATCGCCCTCGACTTTTCCCTCTTTCACTCATCTAATTCACCTCTTTTCTTCAAAGATTACGGCAATCTTCCTTCAATTTCCCTTTCTCTTGGATTCCGTTTACCTTTACAGGAGACCGCATACGATTCGCCTCTGGCACCGGACCTTATCACATTATAAATTTAGGAAGGAAAGCATTTATCTCCCAAGCACAACATATCCTAGGCATCAGATCAAGATATACTCCCCAGGACACGCCTCTCGCCAGCCGACTAAATGGACCGCCTACGGACCACTCAAATCTCCTCATTCACCTCTTTTGTCGCTAATTCACAAGCCATTGCAAGTGCTGCGCCAGTCATGGTACCTCTCTAACCGCACTGCACTTTGTCCTTCTTGTGCTTTAAAGGGATACCTCTAAGCCTTTGTCCCTTTGTGCTTTAAAAGGTACCTCTTAGCCTCTGTTCCTTTGTGCTTTAAAGGGGTACCCTTTAGCCTTTGTACTTTAAAAGGGACCTCTTACCTTTTACGCGCCCCGTTTCCTTCCCCACCTCGTTTCAGTTCGATCTGCTTAAAAAGGTGGGTACACTCTCCTACGCTTCTCCGGCTCTCGATACTTTGACACCACACAGGGGCACCTCTTAGCCTTTGTCCCTTTGTGCTTTAAAGGGGTATCATGTTGTTTTTCAACTTTATTCATTAACTGCTTTTTTTTCTCTCTATTTCTCACATCCAGTTATGATATCTCAGAATCCTATCCTCGCCATTATGCCCATTTTTTAGTATCATGTAATTAGCACTATACGCAGACAAAACGAAGGGCGAGTGTACCGATCGAGAATGCTGAAACATCTCATTCTTTTCTCGGACGCAGAGTTGAAATTCTGACTTATTTCTCACACCAGGTTGTCCTCTTGTCTGACCAGGTTGTCATTATTCTCATACCAGGTTGTACTCTTGTCTAACAAGGTTTCTTACACACCAGGTTGTCCTCTTGTCTAACAAGGTATTTTACCGGCTCCGCCAATCTTGCTCATATGGTTGCATATTTTCATCTTCTGTCTCCCACGTGCCCACCTTTCTTTTACATATCCCAGCTTGTATCGACTTTTCATCGCACTATTCTAGATAAAAATAATATTGTCGAAATCAATTACGTCATCAGTGCATTTGTCGAGCTACCAAAAAATAACCTGACACCGTAAGAACTTGTAAATTCTTACTCATAAGGTAAACTATACAAAGTCAAAAGCGCCCTTTCTGATGAACTATCGTCCACGGCGCTTGCTCAAATCAATCTTTCGTTCATACCACGTAACGTTTATTTTTATATGATTCGACATTAAAATATCAATATAGATCAAAATAAAATTAATTGCCAACTTCGAAGTTTAAGGCATTAAAATAAATAAAAATAAACGAAAAAAATAAATAAATAAAACTAAAAACAAAATTCGTTTTTAAACACAGTTTCCCACCTGCAAGCAATCAAAAAATATTTCCCAACAATTTTAAAATCACAAGAACAATAAATAACAGAACAGTAATAACGGCAAATAATAAACACGAAATGTTATCATAATACTCAAACCGCGTTTTAAACACACAGGGTTGCATGCAACAATGCTCTGTGTCTCTCTACATACTAGGTGCATGACATGCCACTGTTGCCGCTCACAACAATCTAAGTTCCGGTGTACACACATACAAACACCACACACACACACACCACACACATATATAATATATTATATATATATTATATATTATATATATTATATATATATATATTATATATATATTATATATATATAATATAATATATATAGTAATATATATATATTATATATATATATATATACATATATATATATATCAACTACCTCCTTTCCCCAGATGGGGTGAAGGCTGCGTAGCATATACCGGAAAACTCAAGAAAAGTAGTAGAAGAACATACACTATATATCAGGGTGCGGAAGCCGGCCAAATTTTTTCCGGTCCAGCATTTTAATATTACCCGGCTCCGACTCCGGGCTCCGGCTCTCAAGCAATTTTAAAATTACCCGGCTCTAAGCATTTTAAAATTACCGGCTTCGCGACTCCCGGCTCCGGCTCCGACTCCGGCTCCGAACCGCGCCAGACCTAGTTTAATTCCATTCTCCATTTACCAGTTCATGAAACTCAATAATTTCTGATAAATTTTGAGGGTATGATGAAATTAAATGTTGTTAATGAACATCTTTGATTAGCTTAGATTTTTAAAACTTAGAAAACTTTATTAGACATATAAGAATTTTTAGAAATACAGAAAAGGAATCATTCCCTTTCTTGCCTAATTTTAATATAATTCCTCTTTTGAACGATGAAGACTGCCTGTCTAAACTTTTGTAATAATTTTATATTTTTTTTCCTTAAAAGAATTAAATCATATTTATAATTCTCATCCTAAGTTTTAAAATAATTCCTCTTTGAACATGGTTTGAAATATATAACAATTTTTTTACGTATATTTTATATATTGAATATATAAAATAATGTACATATTAATATATATATCATTATATCTATATGAATACTATCATTCATATATATATATAGTTATTATCGACACCTTATATATATATATATCAACTTTTATATGGAGGAGAGAATAACTACACTCACTATATAATATATACTCTATATAAATTATATTTATAATATATAACATTTTATATATTATATAATATATATATATATATATATAATATATATATATATATATTATCAACTAATATATCATATACTATATCAATTAATATATATAATATTATATATATTATATATATATATATATTTATATATATATATATATATATATATATATATAATTATATATATATATATATATATATATATATATATAATATATATATATATACTATATATAAATTATATAATATATATTATTTATATATATATATACTTATATATATATATATTAATATATATATATATATAAATATATATAGTATAATATATATATATATTTATATATATATATAATTATATATATATAATATATAAAATTCACTTTCTCACTTTTTTAAAATAATTTTCTCTTTGAACAGCCCGACCATATGTAATGTAAATTTTTAATTCAAAACCAAGCAAATTACAAAATAAAACTGGAATAAAATCCTCCTTTAACGCTGTCCTTGTCTTTTTTAGTTTTTTCAATCGCTTTTCTGCAATGTCCCAGTTTTTCCCATTATCTGGCAAATTTGCCTTCTTCTATCTTCATCTGACAAAATTCTACAAGCGAGGATTCCTGAAACTGCTGAACTATCTGACTCCGGCCCAGATTTTCTGATTTCGATATTCGTTATTCATTATAAGGTCCGTAGTTCACAAAGAACCTCCTACTTTAAATATCAGGATCTTCAGTTCTGGAAAAGTTCTGAAACAAAGCATGCGACAAAAATATTTATTTCATGTTTAACATTCCCCCTTCTTTTTCATGGAATTTATTTGTGATTTGCTAAAAATCCGTTCTCTATAAAAAATTTTCCTGCAGGGTCAAGTCTTTATGGAATATTTTTTGTTGTAAAGTAGGGTGTTTTAATAATTCTTCGAGTGTTTTCGATTTGTTCCCACTGACTAGTCGGAGAGAGAAAGTCGAACGAGTTACCGGCAGCCATTCATACTATACTATAATCTTTTAGTTGCCGAAGCCTTTAGAGCATAAGACGTTGTACTTCCCCGTCTTGTCTTCTTTGACCTAAGATTGCCACTTTTGAACTTGATTCTTTAAAATTCCATTAAATTTTGGGGTACGTGTGCTTTTGCTATTTGTCTCCCTGCTTATAAGATTTGCCTTCAATGAGATTGTGGAGACCATCACGCACTGCTAACTGCAAAGAATGAACTCCACATCTCATGTGTACAATGTTAAACGTTATCGGAACATAGTCTTTCATAGTTTTATCAAGTTCATTCCGAAAATAACTATTACTTCTTCGTTTTGACATCCAATAAAATCAGTATCACATTTACCAGCTTTCTTATCCTCATCCTCCTTGTCCTTATTTAATTTTTCAATCTTACTGACATGTTTGATGCGTTATCTAAC
>JABUQX010007832.1:12500-30000 GCA_015478945.1 Trachelipus rathkii
TGGCGGTCGTAGCTAACTGACATATCCTTACAATTCAAATCTTACTATAATAGGCACAATTAATTCTAGCATTTACTGAATGAATCTCCGGTCTTCCTGACCATAGTGTATTCGGATATACAACATACTCACCACTCTCTATAATTTCACACTATCTCCTTAATCCTCAAGCTCCCCGAAGAGCATTTAAAGTTGAATCAGCCAAGAAATCAATTTGTGGTTTACTGAGTCTCTCTCCACATTCATTTATTCTATAAAATGTCCAAAATCAACATACCTCAACAATCTATACTCTTCACTCATACGACTGACTGAAGGTAATTAAATTCTTAAGAAATGGTTTTGGTTTTTCATTTTCCAACAACCAGATCAATTATACTTTAATGGGCAATAACTATCTGTTCTAATTACCTTACGTGATTGGTCTATATGTATATGAAGCTACTTGATAGAAATGCAGTCATTTTTTTCATAAAATTTCTCAATGGTGAGTCGACGGGCACCAATCATACTTTATGGACTCCTACGGAACAATATCAGATCAAACCTATCAAGAGACGAGTTAGTAACAAGTGAGAAATTGCGACGCCTGTGCTTATCTAACCACAAACCAGCCAACAAAGGTCAAGTACACAAGTGGATTTCCTATTTTATGCTACACCGCAACCGCAAAGGGACGCAAAGTTCTGACTCAAAGCGGTTGCGCACGTTTCAGAGCGAAAAGATCATATGTTCCTATAGGTTATATATTATATAGGTGTATATATCTGTATAGTTATATATTATATAGTTATATATTATAAGGTTATATTTCTAGCCTTCTAGACCGTGCCGACCCTATTGTAGAACTACACCGGTTCCTTAGCTGTCTACTTTCCTAGGTATATTGGCCGTACGGGGAACACGATTCGGTGTATATTTTCAACGAATGAGCTGGCACTAGTGCATCTTCTCTTCTTATGAGTTATACCAGGTCTACCCCCCACATTTGCTACCTTTTCTAGCATGATGTCCTACATCAGTAGACATACACCGGTCTTTAAGTGTCATACCCCTAGTTATTGACGGTTACGGAGAGCTCGTTTGCGCTGCCCATACTATTAGAATCGCTTGCCTAGGATATCGCTCTCGCTTCTATGTAGTTATTACACCACCACCCCAGCCTTTTCTTAGCCCTTCTTCTCATAGCTCCCATGACTATGTCCTAACGCCATCATTCGCAATACAGCCCGGTATTCAAGTATGTCCTCACTCCTGGTCGTATAAGACGGGTAAGTCCGCATTGGTGTAATCATTAGAACGGATTGCTAGCGTTGGTTACCTTCTACACTCTGCCGTTCAGGATACCCCCCACCCCCCTTGCTTCAACCTTCTAAGTTGCGCATATATCAGCTATATGCCCTGAATATGTTCCATACTTTGATCGATTACACCATAGTCGACGCTGCTGATCGATTCCTTGTGGATTTACACACGGAATCGATTCACTGTCCTAACAAAGAGTTGTATAGACATCTACCCTGACCCCCTTTTTCTAACATTCATTTGATTTCTTGAGCTCATGTACAGTCTAGTCTTGGTGGTGAGTGATAGTATGTTTGAGGTATGCCGATGCGATTGCGTCGCTATTGGCCCGAGCGTGGCGTTCAGCCGTTGCGTTTTCTTAGAACGCAATCAACATGCGTTTTTCGTAGATGGCGTTACCCTTTCGTCAATAAACCGTTCATCATTCGACACGGGTGCTCATAACAGGCGGTAGAATGTTCAAAAAATTAAGATTCCTGTAGTTACTTTCCCGAACGCCACTAGTGCCCTCAGCGCCCCCAGCCGCGGGCGTCATTATTATGGCCGCAAGAAATGAGAGCAAAATAACTATCTGTAGCCAAAAGACGTGTTAGAGTCATCGTATTTTTTCTTCAAACTATGGCATATCTTCGCCTTATATGTTGCAACATTTGTTGTATTCCAATCTTTCAAGTCGCACGCCAAAGGGGTTCCGGGGCCCCACCCCCTCTAAATTTCTAAAATGGACTTAGAAAGTCTTGAAAATGGTGAGTGCTATAGAAGAGAATAATTGAAATAGAATGGCTATGTTAAACTAATTGGCGAACCATTAGGGAAGGCCGGAGCCGGAGCCTGGTTCGGTTTGGCGGTGCACCGAATCGGGAATTCAGGCTTCCTCACCACATATTAGACAAAGTGAGGATTGTCTACATTATGTTTTCCATGGTAGAACTTCATTTTTTTGAGGGTTTTCAGTTGGCATGAACTCGATCTTCTAGCATTCTGGCACGACATGTCCTACATTTATGAACCACCATCCATATATAAGCCTACCCTATGTATATACGGTAACCGTAGACTCCGATTGGTATATATTAGCAAGGTGTGAGGATGCTTCTCTTCTACCAGTTAGGTTCACCAACCCTTTCTAGACTATCTAGCAATGACATGTCTCTCTCTAATAATCAATATTAGTGTCTTACCCTATGTTTTCGAGTATCGAGGATTCGATTGGGTGTATTAGACTTGTTGGATGGTTCGCCATTCTCTATTACGAATTAACCCCCTTATTTTAGGTCGCTATAGCCCCTTTTTGACTGATTTGGCCTTCGATTATTTCGGGTCTTGGCCTGAATATATATACACACTCTCACCGTAATCATCTGAAGATGACTTTCATAAAAGTTTTTTGGATTAAGGTGAGCATTAAGCAGACACATGTAGGTCTCGCAAGCTACCTGTCGGTAGGGAACCTGTCCTAACATGAAGGTTCATGTAGGTACATCTGCCCTCTAACTTTAGCCCTGATTGTTACTGCCTAACCTTCAACTACACCTACACACACACACACACACACCACACACGCCTCTCTACGGTTACACACACAACCACACACACAGATGCACTCCCGCTAGGCTCCTTATACACACACGCACACCCGATAGGCTACTTGTATACACAAACATACACCCACCATAGACACTAAGCTCACACACTTACGCCGTATCCTATCACTTATACATCAATCACACACACATACACAGCGCCACACTATACCACTTACGATATCCCACACTTACACACACTCTGTAATATGCGATTTTCACCTCGGTCACATGAAGCCCAATATAGCTGCGTCTATCCGAAACCTATCTACTCGACAGATAATGCTGATGTATCTCAGACGCAGTAGCTATAATACAACATCTCCCGAGCAACACACGTTCTTCGTCCGAGTATATCATAACACTCGTGCAAGTACTGGTTGCATGCGCCTCAACATTTTGATCTGCCCCTTCTAGCTGGTTGATGAGCCGCGTCAATCATTTTGAGGTGCCTCAGCTTTAGTGCATGCTGACCGTCCCATCCCCTGTTCGTTTACATTGGAAAAAAGAACTGGTGGAGCAGAATTACTAGCGAGACAGTCATATGACTATCGCCTGGAACTCGTATCAGAAGCACAGAAGCAGCAAGAAGAAGAAGATAGAAAGAAGAAGAGTACTCCTCTTATGACGAGCATATCCGAAGCGGGTCCGGATCCGGAGTTTGTGGATGGCGAGTCAGACTGGATTTCTAGGGCTCCCAGTTACATATTGAGTCAATTGAGACGTATTATCACTATTATTACTATTTCTAATACTTTATTATATATCTAAATATATATAATATATTATTATATATATATACTCATATACTATATATAGTATATATATATATTATATATATATATCTATATATATATATTATGTTTCAAAGAACATAGATTCCGAATTTTTGGGTTTTCGTAACCCCCAAAATGAGTTCGAGAACCCCTTTGAGTGGAGCCTCAGCTGGAAAAAAAGAAAATTACAGAGTACAAGGACAGAGAAATGATGAAGGAAGGAAATAGAAGTTTCGTAAGATAGAACCACATGAACATTGCGAGTTATCTAGGACGTGCAGATTAGTCTTCGCTCTGTAGCTACTCTCTAATCTGTCGCCTGCCCCTGCATCATACGCTCAATCGGGGCTCTACTAAGGTAGCGACAGAACTCGTCCTCCGAACCAGCGAGGTATCTGGCCGTCTGAATGAAGAGGCGCGCTCATCGTCGTTCCTATGATAAGCCTACGTTCCTGCCTGTTCACTAGCAATTACTTCTCTCTCGGTCGCCCTTTTCATGTCAACATATTTGTCAATCACCTAGTTTGATCGCTCTACAAGAATAGCTTCAACGTTAGAACGTGTGCCACTCCGCTCACACTTCTATCCGCGCCGGTCCGATATGTGTCCTGCTATGAAATTTTAAGGATATTAGTTAATAATACATGACTTCACGCGTCTTAACAGCCTTCATGGTTGCATAAATATATGTAACAGCAGGCCCTACTGTTGTACAAATATATATACAAAACATATACAGCTTAAGTGCTCTCCCTTAGCCAGTACACACATCAGTTGACTATGCTAGACAACTGAATATTTCAAGATCAAATACTTCGCCACGTCGACCTTGTTTAATGTATCGATATATCAAGTCCCTATATAAAGGTATGTGTGAATGTGTATGCATGTGTATATGTGTGTATGTTTTTTTTTTGTTAGAGGTCGTATACACAGAGTCTTACATTTTTATTTCAAACTGAGGTATTTTATTTTTAGAAAAGCTGTTTCATTCCCAAAGTTAAAGTTAAAGTTTAAGTTAAAGTTGTTAAAGTTGGGGATAAAGTTAAAGTTAAAGTTAATTTTCATGTCGAAGGATAAGATTAATATTTTTGTATTAAATACAAATGTTTTTTTTGAAAAAACATTGTCTTTTTTGAAAAAACATTTTTGGTTTTTTCGAAAAACATTTTCTTTGATGAAAACATTTATATTCATGGTTCTTGAAAACAACATTTTGTAAAACAGTTCGTTTCTAGCGGATAAAAAGTTGCTTAAATTTCACGAAAAGCATGATCTTATAGGGGACCATAAAGCAAGCTAACGAGCAGTTAAAACACTACACGGCAAACAGCCTCCAGGGGCCCCCATACCCCACCCCCGCCCACGCTTCGTGTTTATACTGCCTTCTACTGCTTTCCATTCCACTACTATACTATTATATAAAACTTAATTAGCATGTCACAACCGTATTTTTTACTGTTCAATCATGATTGACATTATGATTTCACTACTTACCCTTTTTCTAAACTTCTTATAAAAAAAACTTAGACAAAAATATATTTTATTTGATAACACTTAAGGAGACTGGTGGATAGACCCTTTATATATCGTACTATATGATTTATTATTACATATATACGTTATATATACTACTATAATACTACTTATATATATATATACTATATATCAGCTACCTATATACTATATAAACTAGCTAACATTAACAAAATTTCACATACTTATCAACACGCTTAAAGTAAATAAGCATAGCAGTACAAAAACGAACATCATTCACATTTTTTTCATGTCATGTCCTTTACACCGATGATCAATGTTTAAATTGTTACGCCATTAACATACGTAATATTTCAACCAAAGATTTATCGTATCCTAACCTAACGATTGTAATAAACTAAGAATAAATTCGCTATACGCACACCACACACACACACACGACACATACACACACGACACACGCCACACGCACCGCCTACACACAACGAGATAAATATTTGGCGAACCGTAACAAAGTATTTCACATTAATAAAGCTAACATGGCATCACCTAAACTAAGAATTTATAATGTACAATACGACTAACCTACATACTTTTAGCACGAATTAAACAGCTAAGCTGATTAACAAATTTCCCAACTTAACAACAGTAAAGTAACCAACATAGCTTACAAAAACGTAACCTATTCACACCTTTTTTCATGCATGTCTTTAACCCTTTAAGTCTAATTTTACATAACCATAGTAATATTTAACACAAGATTCCACGTCATCCTAACCTAAACTATGTAATGAACTAGATCAAAGCCACAGACCAAACGACAAACCACACACTCACACACACTATACACCACACACACACACACACCACAATTATTATGTTAACGTAACAATGTTTTTACATTAATTAAGCCAACATAGCAGCACCTGAACTAAGAAACAATTTAATATACAACGACAAAATTAAATACCTTAAACACCTGCTATAGTTGTTTACTTAGGCAAAGGTTTCCATACTTAACCATGCAGTAAAGAGCAACGACTTCTTTCTGCTGCCTTTTCTTTGCTTCACAACCTTTTTTCAAGCATTCGGGACATATCAATGTTTAAATTACATTAAGCATCGGTATATATTTGCAAAGATTTATCATAAACCCTGTCTAATCTATCAATACTGACTACACGAATAATGCTAACGTACCATAGTTTTTCGCATATAACAAATAGAATATATTTAACAAAAATCATTTTAAGACAGAGCACACCTTCTAACACGTTCAAATCTAAAACGAACTTATGACGATAAATAATCTCGAGAAAAAGATAAGGCAATAATTAACTCTGGAACAAACACAAGTCGTAAGAGATAAGGGACTTATTTCAACCAATCACGGAACAGGTTATAGGAATATTTCAGCAAATCACAGAGTTTTAGGCAAATATAGATGACGGATATGTCCAACGTGGAAATAGCGCAACCCTGGTTTTTATACTATAGTATATATTATATAATTGTATATATATATATATATATAATATATATACTATATATACTAATACTAATACCTATATATTAGCATACGTATTATACCTACTACTATACCTTCTATATACTTGCTATATTATATGATGGATAAACATTACAATATGGTCGGCCCCCCTCTAATTGCAAAAAATATAACAACGCACACTCCCAAATATAAGCTTACATAACTAAAATATATAACAGCAACTACATCTCCTCCACCGAAGATCCTCCGGGGTTCACCCCTTGCTCTATAGATGCACCATGACAGTCCCCCATGGCGGTGAATCACCCGAAGGGGCGTGTCGTAGACGGCATTACCCTCGACATAGGAGCGAGGCTAGCCTCACGCCTGCTTAACGCCCTTCGCCGGTGATCCCATGGGGATTCATTCATCTAGCAAGGGGTGAAACCCCGCGCGTATCTCCGTGAGCGACTGTATTCCTTTTGTATATTTTATGTTCTCATTACGGAAGTATCGTAATCTCTCATCAGGCTGTAATCCAGGTAACACATTCCGATCTTTGTTTACCAATATAACTTTACCTCTGCAGATACGCAAGACCTACCTATTACATATTATATCTATTTATTTACTACCTATACTATATACTATATACTTACTACTATCTACGTATATACTACTACTTACTTATTTATAAGTGTAAAGACTCTTGAGTGCTTAATTCCACACGTTCGGACTCATGCCGTCATCACATTTTGCCCCACTCTGTGGATTGGCTTGAATCTATCTCCTTATACAACCTTTCCGTGTAATTGTCTTGAAATATCCCCTTTAATCTCTTAGTCTTGTGTTTGTTTCTCCAGTAATACTGCCCTTCATCTTTTCTCGCCGGATTGTTTTCATCCCGTCTCAATCTCGTTTTAGATCTTGACACGTCTACCCATGGTACCTCCGTGTAGACACGGTTTTGTGCTCTGTGTACTTCAAATGATTTTTTAGCTATAATATTACTATTCGTCTGTTAATGCGAAAAACTTTTCGGCTATCGGTTAGCCATTATTTCGGTTACGTGCCCAAGTTATGATAACTGAGCACGGGTTTGATTGAATCTTTGCTCTCTACAATCCTCCATTACCATGTTAAGTTAGAAGTAAATAGCTGTATTTGAGCTTCACTCTTCACTGACTGACTTGAAAAAAGTGTGTGAATAGTTACGTTTCTGTATGTTAATCGCTTAGCATCTTTACTGGTGTTAAGTATGCGAACACCTTTAGCTGATTTAACAGTTTTACTTCGATTCCGTTTCAGGCTATGTTAATTTTGTCGATTGCTACTATGATATCTTAGGTTCAGTGTTGCTATGCGTTGCTTCTATTAATGTGAAGAGAACATTTGTTACCCGTTCTCAACCATATATTCGTGTGTGCGCTCCTGTGTGCTGATGTGTGTGCTGTTGCCTGCTCGTGTGTGTTTACATGTAGTGTGCTGTGTGTGTGTGTGTGATCCGCTGTGAGTGTCTGCTTGTGGGTTGTGTTTTGTCGTGTCGGCATTTATTCTTTAGTTCAAATTACAAATAGATTAGCACGTCTAGGATACGATGATATCTTTTGTGTCTAAATCATTACTATGTTAATGTAGAAAATTTAACATTGATGTTAAAGAGCAGCAAACTGAAAAAGTGTGGAATTAGGTACCTTTTGGTCATGCGTATTTGTGGTTCACCTTTCAATAGCTGCCTTAAGATATGGATATTGGTTAATGTTAGCCTGCTTTATTCGTGCTGAAGTTATGTTAGGTTGTCGTCTTGTAATCTCTCCATTCTTAGTTTAGTGCATGCTCACCGATCTATACCTAGCTTAGCTTGTCATTACATGTAGAACAACTTACTGCTTACGTTGCCAAATTTTCCTCTGCTGTGTGTAGTGTGGTGTGTAGCATGGCGGTGTGCGTGTTGTGTGTGTCGATATGTGTTGTGCTGTGCTGTGTGTGTGTGTGTCGTGTATTGTGTTGTGGCGTTACTGCGATCTTATTCTTAGATTTATTTACAATTCGCTTTAGGTTAGAGATACTGATAAATCTTGTTACACTGCTTACCTATGTACAATTGTAAAATTCAACATTAGATATGTAAAGGACAGTGCGCCATGAGAAAATCCATATGAAGCTATGGTATACGTTTTGTATAAGTGCTCATGTTATCTACATTTATCTCGTTAGATAAATGTATGGAAATTATTCGTTAATGTAGCTGTCCTACATCCTAGCTATACTATTATATATAATATATTTTAGTTATATAATATATATATATATTATATATATATATATAGTTATATATACAATATAATACATAATATATATATATATATATTAGATATACATTATGTACTACCATACTAGTACACCTACTCATAATAAGGTCTACCCCAGATCTCTAAGTGTTCAAATTAAAATATTATTCGTGTAATTATAAGTCTAATGTTGTGTTTTAAAAGTTTTTAGAAAAAGTCAGACAAAATTCAAAATGTATATGATTGAACAGAAAAATAGGTAGTGACATAAATTTTTATTGTATGTAGTGGTAAAGCAGTAAGCAGAAGCATATTATCCCCCGCTGTTGGGTGGGGTGAGGAGGGGTGGGGCCCCTGGGAGGCTGTTTGCTGTGTTGTTTTATGCTTTATATGCTTTATGGTCCCCTAAATCATGTTTTTCGTTGGATTTACACAACTTTTTTCATAGAAACAATGTTTTCTGAAAATGTGTTTTTGAATGAAATATTAAAATGTATTACATCAAAGAAAATGTTTTCGAAAAAAAAAAAATTGGATTTTTCATCCTCACAACAGGCACAACCTCTTTTTCAAAAAAAACCATCTGCTTATATTTAATACCATGAAAAATATACAGTCTCTTATCATATTCCTCTGACATGAAAATTCTCAAAAATTCAACTATTAAACTTTATTCTCCAACCCTTTAACACCTTATAGACCCTCTAACTTATAAACTTTAACTTTTGGGTTAAATTGAAACAGCTCTTTCTATAATTTAAAATAACCTCCAGTTTTGAGCAGTGCTTATGACTTAGTACTGGTGTGATATACGCCTCCTTCGTAGCGTTGACTGAATCACGTCTGAGACAGACCTGACCTCCTCGACAAGTGTGACCCATACACACGATTACACCATGACCTACCACATACAGCACCCTTCTATATAGACTTGCCTCATATCACTATACCATTAAACAAGCTCCGAGTGCAAGTTTTGACATTTGAATTTATTCTCGTATGATTACAACATTACCTGTCTACTACTCATTTCTGTGTATGGGCCTAAGAGGCAGCCACTTAAGCCTTCTCTTGTTGTTCAAGTTCTTTTTATCCACGCTTAATACACAAAAGAGGCTGCCTGTTACACCTATTTTATTGCACACATGAGGCTGATTTGAGGTAAGTCGTATGTTAATTAACTTATTCCTTTGAAAATTTGCATTTAAAGGGTAAAAACCATATTTTGGGGTTCGCTCCCATCTGCAATCGGGCCTCTCCCGCAATCTGCGTCCCCTAGCACATCTTCTTTGGCTGAGTAATGCAAGATATCCTATCTTATTGCATCTTCATACGATCACTCTAAAAGTATATTTAGCAACCACACTTAACTATTATAGGGGACAGAGTCCTACTATTTTACTAATTCCAGGCACCCTGCCACCGACCCCTTCTGCACCGGTGCCGATACCGATAACTCCAATGAATTCATTTGTTCTATCTTACGAAACTTCCACATTTCTCCTTCTTCTTTTTCACCTTCGTCATCTCTCTGTCATTCTTCTCTTTTATTTTCCAGCTGCAGGCTCACTCACAAGGTGGGGTTCTCGAACTCATTTTGGGGATTACGAAACCCAAAAATTTCGGAATCCTGATGTTCTATCTGATAAATCACGTTATTATAATATACCACTATATAGATAGTACTATATTATAATTTATATATACGAGTGCATACTACTAATACCTTATATTATAATAAGCGCTAGTTAATTATCTCATATCTATATCATCTATATTAATTTATTCTATCATACATCGGTATCTATAATATATATAATCAACGCGTCCCGCTACTCCTAGTATTGGAATATCGTAGTAAGTGCTCCGTGAACTGGATCTCTCTATGCGTGACCTCGTCTCGATCCTCTCAATCTCTCACGACTTCATAAGCATCTCCCCGGACTCCCTATGATGCTTCCCGTCATATCCGAGCTTCTTCTATTTCTTCTTCCTTCTTTTCCTTCTCTTCCTTCTTCTTCTTCCTTCTTATCCGTATCTTCCCTCCTTTTTCCCAGTAACAAATCAGTGAGTCTATCAAAGCTGGACGGCATCAAAGATGAGTCATCCCAAGCTGAGGCATTCAACAGTTTGAGGCCATCTCAAGTCACAATATTGAGTTGTCTGATTCTGAGGTGAACATGTGTGTTGTGTTGTGCTAAAGGGACGTGTGGTGGATTGCCGATGGCTGTGTAAGTGTATACATGGGTATGAGTTGATAGAGTGGTCTACGAGCGGGAGTGCAGATGTAAGTGCTATAAGTGACTGTATCCGCATGTGCCGTATCGGCAGTCACAGTCCCACATGAACTGGACCCCTCCGTCACGACCACGTTCCATTGCGATACGCCTGGGGTCACCGCCTGTAAGCTGCTCCTATGGGCTGATGTCATGCTGATCGTGGGTATAAGTAGGTCAGTTGTAGTGCTGTGTATGTGTGGTGTGTGTGTGTAAAGTGCTAGGATATTAGTTTATGTGGTGCAGAGCTTAGTGAATCTGATGGACTGATGGGTTAGATATGTGTGTTATAAGAGGCCAATTATCGGTGTGTGCCGTGTGTGTTATAAGTAGCCTGCGGTGTGATTGAATGGTCGTGTGCTGTCTCTCCTAATGCTAGTGTGGTCGAGGCAATGAGTGAGCTATCGTTAATGGTCTCGGCCTGTGCAGACCTCTCTCCCGGTGCATATCAGTGCGAGAGTGCTATTAGTGCGTAGTAACATATCTATGGGAACTTAAGTTAGGCAATGCAAGAGTATAGCCTACATGTATCCATCATTGGAAGACCAGCTCTTCGACTCTCTACTAAATAGCTATCTGAGACATCAAAGACTTCACCTAAATATTTCTCGCGAACTCTTTAAATCTCAACCTGTATTCCCTCACGAACTTTTCTCATTGGAAAGGTCCTAATCCAGACTCATTAATGCGGGACTTGCAGAGGCTCCTGATTGATAGCGACTAACTAGACTATTCAAGGACTCCGAAAACTTCAAGAAGTGGGGGCGTTAGCGACCTAATAAAGGCAGAGTCATATTAATCGGAATATGTGGGATGGATCCTCAATCCTATCTCTCTCTCAATTACATACCTTCGCCTCATTATGATAGAACTGTCAATAACTCCAAAACCTGTAGATAGTCGTACTCGTCCTATTGTGTTCATGATTATTTCCTGCTGATGACGTAGACATAGGTCATTTGCCTGAAGTAGCTTAGAAAAGGGGCTTTGCGGTACTGATCCATGATTCGCCTAGAATTGGGTGACTATACTAGCTAAAACAGCATATCCCTCAACACCGCTAAAATGCGTCATGCTCCGCTTGCTATACCATCTGAGATGCTACGTACCTTATGTATAACATTAGCGAGTATGGCCATAATTTACTATTGGATTGTGTGTGTCTTAGACTGTAGGACAATGCTTTCGTTCTATGCTAGAGCTATGTGAGAATTCAATGTCTACTGCAACTGAACCACTCAAAAAGTGATCTTACCCACCATTGAAAAACATCATTATGTAGCACACCTCGATTATGGCTTACTATAATTACTCGTTATAGTGGAGTCTATGATCAACCTCGGGTGCACACTGCCCACCACCAGCTCCTCGGCTTCGGCTCTCATACTATATTTGGTTCGAGCCCATAGTATTATACACATACAGTTCACATTACCTATTCATCTTTATTTCTGAATCTCTACTCACTTATACATCAGATTGTCACGCTTTCTAGGTCCCATTTGCTATCTAAATTAAGACGGGCTCCGTGTAGGGGACCCCCAACGCCCTAGCTTGACCGTAGGCCTCGACTTGAACACATTGCGACTAAACAATTGTTGCAATATATCAAGGGAAGAAAGTTATGCCAGTTGAAGAAGATACGGATGCCGTCTAATACCACCCTTGCTTAGGCAAGATGATCGTTATTTCGTGCATGTTCAATTGCACTTCCCCAATAAATAGACTCTCGGCCTGGGCCCTGCTCGGCGTGGACTCTATGGGCCGTTCGAGGACTAAACCTACTAACGGAATCATTAGTGTCTTTGAAGACATTCTAACCCGTCTGTTGAACACCAGCATTTAGATGATTTAGGTTTTCTTGAGCCGGGTAGCGCCATCTACGAAAAAACGCATGCTTTGATGTGGCGTTCTTAAAAACCACACACCTCGTGCTTGAAACGCCTCCTCTCAGGCTCTCCGCAATGCGGCAATCCTAAGTACTTACTGTGTGCATGACTCCCTGAATAAACATCCTAGTCAGCCACCAAGATCGGACTTCATTAGCTCAAGAATCAAAAATTGCTTAAAAGGGGGTCGTGAGGTTAATGTCTGCAATACTAAGCTCTTGTTAGGAGGAACGATTCTCACGTTGTAAAACCACGGAATCGCACTTCGAGCCGTCGCGCATCGACTATACCTGTAGTTAATCGACTACAAACTTATCGGACAATTAGGCCATAACGACGTAATTCTGCTACGTAGACAGGTTAGTACTCAAAGGGCGCCCCGGCTGGGTGGGTACTTACAACTCCATTAGAAGGAAACCCTCAGAATCCCTAGCACCTTCTAATGTAACATCGTCACTCGTACTACCCTAGCCTTATACCATCCTTGGGTGTGGCCTTTTAGATTAACCGTGCGACTTGTGTATTTCCGGATGGACGTCTATAGTGGAGCTATACTGGGCTCATGTGAGCATAGAAAGGCTAGAATAGAGGGAAGCTTGTGGGTGCACCGGTATATTGAGACTTGGTTGTGCTATATAAACTCATAGAATGAACGTCATTCATTCGTTGAGCCATCTACCTTACATCAATTACGACCAAGGACTTTCTCCGTCACCAATAACGCCTAGGGGTAGAATCTCAGACCGGTGTATTCTGTGCTCGACCAGATCACGATCTAGCTAGAAAGTGTAGGAAAAGGGCGGACGCCACAGGTAAGTTGTGTTTATAAATACGACTCAGTAGTATAAGAAGAAGCATTGCAGCCCTTCAGCTCACTCGCTGATTCTAATATTACACCAATTCGTTTCCCCTGTACCCAATACTAGGAATTAGACACTAAAGACCGGTATTCTACAATATAGGTCGGCACTTGCTAGAAGCTAGAATATATAACCTATAATATATAACCTACATCGATAAATGTATAATCATATAACTATATTAATATATAACCATATTAGGAACATATGATCTTTTCTCGGACGGCCCGGCCCCTTTGGAATTCCACCCGAACCTTTGCCCGGTCCCACTCTTGTGCGCGTAGAATAAAAAGGATTTCACCTTTTATGTACTTTTTGCCACAGGGTTTTCGTGCGTAGATACAGGATCACTGGTCCGGGCAATTCTACTGTTACATAGAAGTATAATTATATTATATATATAGCTCTATATATATAATATTATATTATATTATTACAGACACAAACTTACTTGATATATATCATATATATATATACTATAATATTATACTAGGTATTGTATCATATTTCTTATTGATCATATATATAACATATATATATATAATATTTAGTATATAAATTAATATGAGCGCAATGATTATCATTGTAATTTCCTGTAAAAAGGTTTTATAGTTAGATAGTAATATAACATTAGTATTTATCATTTGACCTATATATATATATATAGCTAATATTTATTTTATTTATATTGCTATTATTATTATATTTATAATAATCTATATATATATACATAATTATATTTATTCATAATATAATATATATCATATACTATTATATATAATAATAATTAATATTTTGATTTATATTATCATATATATTTATATATAAATGTATAACTTTTGCAAAACATGAACTAATTTTATACACTATATTATAATAATTCTATTTTAAATTATGTCAATAATAAATAGTCTTCGGAATAGTTTTTCCATAATTTAATTGCACTATATATATAAAACTGATTTAAAATTGTAATTAGCTAGGCTAATTAGATTTTTTTTATTTGCTCAATGTTGAGTAGAGAAAAAATTTTCCAAACGTAAGTTGTTCCGAGCATTCACATCAATCTTAAAGCTAAATCTTTAGATTTAGATAATCTGTTTTTAAAATTTGAGAACTCAATAGTACCATTCTGCCTGAACTTCACTATATAAGGTACGTTATATTTTTCATTAACCTTCACGGCTTCGTCAAAAAATGGATAGTTTGTTATTGGAAAAAAATATTTCATTGTTGCTGACTAATAAAAAAGAAAGACAAGAAATTCACGATAAACATTCTCAACGATTATAGTAATTGTTCAATATAAATTTTCCTAACTTTAGTAACGTAATTAGCTTTATATTAATGCTTGTTAATATAAAAACTTTGTTATGTCACAATTAGCATATATATTCGTTGATGATCATATGTTAATAATAATATTATATAATAATAAAACTTGTTTTTAATATATATTTATGTTAATTATATTGATTATATCTAAACAGACTAAAATGATGACTGCGCAAATTGTTATGACTCCTAAAACAATAGTATACATATCATATGGAACATGGTGTTAGTATTATTCAAGTGGCTTATGAAGGTAAGATAAACGTCATAGGTAATAGTTGAAGGCTTCGGTTTGCTGGTTTGCCATTGTTTGACTGATTTTACTGATTTACTGTTAGGGTATGTTAAAATTTTAAATTTTTAAGTTTATGCCGGACAAAAAGAATAAATGGTTTTGGTAATGTTATTTACAAATATGACTTGAATCAATCGATTCAATAAATAGATCAATAGATCACAGGGCGATCGCCGGGAGGGTAAGGGTGGGTGTGGTTTTGTTTGATTTAGCTGATTTAACTGTTTAGGGTGAGTAAAAACGCCAATTTTTTACGTTTATAGATAAGACCATGGCGATAAAGCATAAAATTTTTAGCTTAAAAACAATGTATTTTTAAGCCAAAATGAACAAAATTAACATTTTAAAAAAATACAATAAAATAAAATAATAAAATGAAAAATAAAAATTTGATTGAAAAATAAAATAATTTTCTAAAAATAGAAATAAAAAAGAAAATAAAAAAATAGAAATAAAAAGTAAGTAAAATAATAATATTCATTTAAAACGAATTCTAAATGAAAAAAATGAAAAATAAAACATTCGAACGATTTTTATTTGAAAACTTGGATTAAATAAATTAAAAAATAGAAAAATAAAAATAAAAGATAAAAAATTTGTGAAAAACGTAAATAATTTTTTTACCCATTTTACATTTTAACCCAAAAATTATATTCTACAAAATAAAATAAAATAGTTTTCTTACAATAAATTTAATAATATTATTATTAATACCCAGCCCTTCAACTCTAATGACTGGAAATGAGTTAATTATTTATACATTATAGTTATATGAGGGTAAAATGTAATTTCGACAACTGAAAAAAAGTGTAAGATGACATTGACAGGATATCTCTTTATAATAATTATCATCTCAGGAAACGAAAATTTATAAAGAGCTGATAACCAATTGCCTGAGAGGAAATACTATAATTGCTAGAATAATTCCTCATTCGATATTGACTGGATAAAAATACGATTGAACGTCAAAGAAGTCATTTGGCTACTATATTGATAGTTATTATTTTATATAACATATATAATATATATTATTATATATATATATATTAATTTATATATATATATATATATAAGCTGACAGAAATGTAGTCAAAATGTGTTCATGTGACTTTTTAAGTAAGCACAGAGATTTATGCCATGACACAACTTCGCAATTCAAGGCAGCCATTATGCAAATTAAGTAAAAGCTGCAATGCAATTGCATACATTCATGAAGATCTGTCAACCGCAGGTATAACATTAGTATGGAGGGACGCCTACGTGTCTCTCTGGCATTACTATTAATGAATTGGAATGTTGGCAAAATTTTTGAATAAATATTAATACAGCACGAGGAATGGTGGTGGATCAGCTGGTTTAGAAAGTAGTCATAAGACATTTAATATTATATTCGCACAAAAAAAATATATGGGTTAAGATGCTAGTCTTTAAAGGTTACAGGGGTAATTCACTTTTAAAGTTTAACAGAAAAAGCTTAATTCAAAAATACAATAGTTAAGTCTAAGACCTACACATCATTTATATATTATACAGTTCAAAAATAAATCATACAGTCAATCATTGTATAGAAGTTCTCTCCTTTCCTGATTTGCTGACTGGGTTCACTTATGTATATTGATAGGGAAATCGTAATATTCATTTAATTTTATTACTAACAGATCTTATATTACAAGTTGGCTACGCTAGGGAAATCGATAGGGAAATTGATAGGGAAATCGCAATATTCATTTAATTTTATTCCTAACAGATCTTATAAATTTATTACAAGTTAATGACACTTAATGAGTTAGAGGAAGACGGACAAAGAAACAATCAAGAAATCTGTGCCCTAATCTTACACAAAAAAAACATATTCAATTCTTATTACGAAATATATCTCAATGTTCCGAGAATCATTGTTCCTG
>JABUQX010007832.1:35000-40000 GCA_015478945.1 Trachelipus rathkii
ACATACCTAAATATAATCAATTTTTTTTCGGTATTTACTATGATTTCAAATTAAAATTGAGGCCAAATTATAATTTTTCCGAGTTTTTAACATAAAAATATTCGAAATTTGATATATCAAACGAATTCGGAAAAGAAAATAAATATAATTGTTAAAATATTAATGTATTTATTTATTTAAAGTAAATATCTTCAAGAAAATCAAACATTTTCCGAAATCTCTTTTCAAAATTATTTATTTAATTGAATTAATATATATATATATATATATATATATATATATATATATATATATATATATATATATATATATATATATATATATATATATATATATATATATATATATATATATATATATATTATATATATATATATATATATATATAATTATATATATATATATATATATATATATATATATATATATATATATATATATATATATATATATATATATATATATATATATATATATATATATATATATATAGGATAGTCACCCTAGGCACGTAAAATAATACTTTAATAAAACATCACAGATAAAATTATGAAATATAAACAAAACAAAGTAACCATTAGCTTTTGCCTAAGACAATCAAAGGCCTCTGTCCGATGGAATGACAAGAATATACAAAAATAAAAAAAAGTTAAATGAAAAATAGTTTAATTTAGTTGGCCGTCCCTCCTCTTCACATCCTTAAGGCATCCTGAATTTAGGAGTATAGAATTTTGAATAATGTCAAGGCTCACTTCGCCCGGTATTTTATTAAAATTATCAGTATTGTATATATATGACGATTCAATTATTTTCCTCTTCATAACTTGATTGATGTATTTCAATGGAGAAACGGAATTTATATTGATTTTTATGGTCGTGCAGAGTTCGATGGACTGTTAAAGCTGAATTAGGAGAGTCTTTGATAAGATCATGTTTATGTTGTTTAACTCGTCTGGGTAGATCATTAGTCTCGCCAATGTAAACAGATGGACAGTCATAGCAGGGAATTTTATAAATGCATTGCGTTTGATAAGTATTAATTTTAGGTAATTTACGGCAAAAATTATTTCATGCCCGATTTTATACTTTTTATAAAGCGAATATTTTTGGGAAGATGTTCTTTTAATTGATGATTTAAATTATAAGGAATGGGAAGATAAGAAAAAGTGGTGTGAGGAATGGGAGGATTACTATTATAGAATTTTTGTTTGGCTTTGCGAAATGCTGAATTAATGACATAAGGAGGATATTTTAGTTTGATGAAAGTAGAAAAAAGAAATTGAGTTTCTGTTGAGAGATTAGGAGGAGAGCAAACTCGAAGGGCTCTAAGATAGAGGGCAGTTAGTGTAGCTAATTTTGTGTTATATGTACGAGTCGAAAACCAATGTATATAAGAGGAGGAAGAAGTGGGTTTTCTGTAGACAGAAAAGGATAGATGTTTATGAGAGTTTTTCCATGAAATTAAAGTATCAAGAAAAGGTAGAGAAGAGTTAATAGGTAATTCATGTGTGAAGGAGATAGAGGGATGAATGTTATTGATATGTTGTAAAATGAAATTTATATTGATGTTATTTGGAAGTGCAGAACACCTCGTCCACATAACGAAGCCATGTGGCATTAGAAAGAGAAGGGTGATGAATAATGTAGTGGTGTTCAAAGAGTTCCATAAAAATATTGCTTAAAGTGGCAGATAAGGGAGAACCCAAGTGTGATCAAGTGTGAGAGAAATAAGTTGCTTAAGAAGGGAGAAAGGATAATTTAAAGTGATGTTATGTTCTTGAATATAGTTTTCTAGTAAGTTTAGAGTAAATGGGACAGGTACGGAAGTGAAAAGGGAGGTGACGTCAAAGCTAAGAAATTGGTGTGTGGAAGGATTAAGTGTATGAATACGTTGTATGAAATCTTCTGTATTGATGAGATGGGAAGGTGAAATTTTGCCGATTAATGGTTTTAATTGAGAAGATAACCAGGAAGAAAGTTTATAAGTAGTGCAATTAGTATTGGAAATGATAGGGCGTAAGGGGTGATTAGGCTTGTGAATCTTTGGCAAGCCATAGAAGTGGGCAACATCAGTCATGTACGCCTTATTTTTATTATAAATGTCGGGTATATTACTACTTGCGTTCAAGCAAATTTATATAATATATTAGTGATATATATATATATATATATATATATATATATATATATATATATATATATATATATATATATATATATATATATATATATATATATATATATATATATATATATATATATATATATATATATATATATATATATTTAATACAACTTATTCTTCTAGAAAATCAATTATTTTCTAAAAATATTTCTAAAATAATTATTTAATTTAATTAATTAAATGTATTACTTTTTTATAATTAAAATTATTAATTAATTGAAATTATATTTAATTTTCATCCTAAGTTTTAAGACTTTCAATGTTTTTGACTTGCATTTCTAATTTTAGCTAACCCCGGCCCCGGCCCCGGCCCCGGCCCCGGCTAAAATAGAGCAGCCCCGGCCCCGGCCCCGGCAAAATTCCCGCCCCGGTCGGTCCCTACCTGCCATAGAGCTTCCCTATTAATCCTATCATACGCCTGTTGCAAATCCATAAAACCTAAATACAATTTATTCTTCTTTTCTCTCATTTTCTCAATCATTTGCTTCAATGTAAAAATTTGATACACACATTCTCTACCATTTCTAAATGCACCTTGTTCTTCACCAATCGGTCCCTCGACGTACTCTTTAGACCAAAATACCAGCATATATCTTCCCTACAACACTCAATAAACTAATTCCACTATAATTCCTACATTTCCCCTTATCTTCCTTACCCTTATATAAAGGTATTATTACAGCTCTCCTCCAATCCCTCGGAACTATACCCTCCATAAACGATTTGTTACACAACTTCCAAACCCATTCAATCAACATCTCGCCTCCATTCTTGATCATTTTACCAGTAATTCCATCTATGACTGCAGATTTACCATTCTTCAACTTTCTCACTCTACCCATTACCTCCTCCTTACTAATGACCTCATCCCCAAAATACCTATTCCTTCTTGCACCATCAAACCCACACAAACATTCACTATTACCTCTTCATTACTGCCAATGTTATGCACATTTTCGAAGTGTTCCCTCCACACTCTCCTCACATTCATTTCATCAGTAACGAAAGTACCATCCCTATTCATTATTCTAACCAGATTCCCCTTATTCTCATTCTTAACCTTTCACGCTTTCTTCCAGAAGAGCTTCCTATTAAATTGTAAATCTCCATTCATCCTCCTTCCAAACTGCTCCTTTACCTCATTTTTCCTCCTACGTTTTCATCTTTTAGACTTTCTTTTTTCCTCATTATATAATTCCAAACACCTTTCTTTTGAGACCTCATCATTGGCTTTTAGTACATTCAACCACGCTTTTTTTTTTTACTTAACCGCTTGCATCACCTCTTCATTCCACCGTTCACTGTTAACATTCTTACTTTCTACTTTAGCACATCCACAAACTTCTCTTGGACTACTAACAAATGCTTCCTTCATTTGCCTCCATATTTGTTCAGTTCCAACTTGTTTACATTCAACAGATTTATTTGCAAACGCTCTTAAATACTTATACTTATTACCTTGTTCAATTAACTTCTCACTCTTAATTCTACCCACTTCCTTCCTTCCTTATTCCCTTCCTCTCCATCGAAGCTCCCCACTAACTTAATCTTACATAAAACAACATAATGATCCGATAATCCCATCCCTAACCTCCTCACTGATTTAACATCCAACCCATAATTCAATATCTCCTTCTTCACCAACATAAAATCAATCATACTTTTCACTTCGATACCATCTCTACCTACACCAACTCTAGTATACTTATGGATACTCTTGTGTTTAAAGAAGTATTACTTACACACATACCTCTCTCTCCACAGAAATCAATCACCTTCCTACCATTCTCATTTTCTTCCGTCACCCCAAAGCCACCTGTTATACCATCCCTTTTATGAATCACCTATACAACCATTTAGGTCGCCCAACACAATCAATCTGAAGCTTCTACTCACCCCATCCAAAACATCATTCAGATTATCCCAGAAAATCACACTCTCAACATCACCCTCAGATGGACCATATGTCACAACTACATATACCTTGACCTTTTCAAACTTAAATTTAACCATTAAAATTCTAGTACTTACACAAACAAAATCCAACATAGGTCTGTGCCACAGGTCACTCATCAGAATCACAACTCCTTCTCTCCCCTCTCATTCCTTTCCACACCAGCACACACACATTTCACACCACACCACTCATCTTCACTGTTTCCTTTCATCTTTGTTTCAGTCATATTATATATATATATTATATATATATATATATATATATATATATATATATATATATATATATATATATATATATATATATATATATATATATATATATATATATATATATATATATATATATATATATATATATATATATATAGAAACTGTGGCGGTTTTTGACCTCTCGGAAGTAGGCTTTACTGTTTCAAGTCCTATCCGAAACACACACACACACACACACACACATATATATATATATATATATAGATATAGATATATATATATATATATATATATATATTATTATTAGTATATAGTATATATATATATATATATATATATATATATATATATATAGTATGTATGTATTATATGTGTCTGTGTGTGTGTGTTAAAATTTCCATCAGGCCTCCTTTCTATGGAATTTGGAACGTGCATGTGACATTCGAATCCATCGCTTGCCTCCCTTTAGTTGGATTCTCTTTCTGTCGTTGTACACATCAAAACGCTTCTCGCAAACTGAATGCCGCGTTTCACTTGAATCTCCACCCAAAAGGAGGCAGAAGATTTTAATCTACCTCATGTTTATTTCGCTGATGTTTAGTTTAACTTGTGTAATTAGAAATGTTGGAAAACGTTAGTCACAATA
>JABUQX010007832.1:45000-47500 GCA_015478945.1 Trachelipus rathkii
ATATATATATATATATATATATATATATATATATATATATATATATATATATATATATATATATATAATTTGTGGCCACCAAACCCCTATCACTCCAATCCAATTGGGGATTCATTACCTACTGCAGTAGGTTCTGGTCAGGGAAATTGATTTATATGTATTTTCTTAAAGTGGATTAGAGTTCGCAATCGACTTTTGGGCAATTTTCTTTTAATCTACAATGTATTATCCTATTAGATCTGTTTCCCCCAAATAGTTTCATTTTTTATTTTGATTCACTTTTAGCCTGCCAAATTCTATTTATATTACATTGTGGTACATTTTATTTTGTTATGTTTGGCTATTTTTAATGAATGCGTGGTTAGGTTAGGTTAGGTTAAGATTAGTGCAATTCACTATGCCGTAAACTGTAATTAAATATTACAGAAAATATCCTACTGAGTAACTACTGACTGCAATTTTGTGTGTCCGTTTAGGTAGCCGGATCCGAGGTTCGAAACCCTTGCTCTAGCGAGGTGGAAACCAACGATCCTTAGGCGGGAGAAAAGACTAGCTTAATCCACTGACCCAACGTGAATATATATATATATATAAGAGTATATATATATATATATATATATATATATATATATAGTAAATATATATATATATATATATATATATATATATATATATATATATATATATATATATATATATATATATATATATATATAATAACAAAGTTTTCTTTTCTAAAATTTATTTGGTGAAATTGTTGAAAAATTTGTTTCTACTCATAATAAAAACACCATTATGTTTCTAAATAAAGAGTAGTTCTAATTTCCCTAAGAGGAGGAAGAGGAGGAGGAGAAGGATAAAATAGTAATAATAATAGTAGTTAAGAAAACAGAAGAAAAAGGAAAGAGAAAGAAAGTGGTTAATTGTTCATATACATGAGTAAGGTGGTAGGAAACGTTTGAAAGCATTGGCGTTGAAAAGAGAGACAGGTGTACTTTCGGGCGTTTTCCGGTGATTCAGCTTCCTTTGTGAAAATTTGTGCATGCAACGTGGCATTACGCACTATGCACTTTTTACCACGTCACATTTTTTTTATTTTTTATTTTGCTGATATGATGGGCGTGAAAGAGAAGTTTTACAACAAGAAATATTTTAAGGATTTGCAAGAAGAACATGACGGTTTGTCGGTCATAAAACAGGCTTTTACGGCAAAGATTACTCAACAACACCATAACTATTTTAATAGCTTTAAAAACTGCCAAATATAACACGACGATGACTACTGGAAGTCCTTCACCGAATATAATTGAAAACTGTTCAAATACCGTTAGCAAGGATGAAAATGGCCATTTATGAAGAGGTTACAAAATTGTAGAACGCTTAGGTCAACACATTCGTTTGCCAATAATCGTTTTAAGCAAATTGTTGTCAAAGGCTGCTAATTTAAGTAAAAAAAAATATTGGGTAATCAGGAATTAAGTTAACATCACACAGCACCATCTCTCATATTCGTCCGATTCGTCATACGGATATCTTTGAAGTAATCTTGAAATAACATAAAAAATATTACAGATTTACTCTTAAGCCTTAACTTAATAAAGATGTAATAGAAATGTCTGCAATCGAGTACCTATTAAAATTGACTAATGATGTAGGAGTATTTTTGATATTAACATTAACACAGCTTTTAAATAGCCAACTAGTTAATTGAACTGATATATCATTAAGAAAAATATAACAATAATCGTTAAACTATAACAAATACAAGAATACCTTCAAAGCTAATAATTTTAATAGCTTCATTACTTATCCTATAACCTTGCATTAATAAGAAAGGCTTGATAATATAATTTAAAGGCAATAAGGAAACATTTCTCTTGTCAAGATCGTTTAAACTCGATGAATGTTAAAACGTAATTAAGAAAAAGCAACGTTGGGAGATTGTATTATCTTAATTTATCAATGAGATCACATGACGCATGTCGGCCTCGAGTATCATCCAACCGATTGCTGCATTGCTTGGGTGTGGCATGTACTTTTTCTTCAAACTTTACGTAAATTAATTATATATATATACATATAAGAGGTATATATATATATATATATATATATATATATATATATATATATATATATATATATATATATATATATATATATATATATATATATATATATATAGGAAGGTTTCAAATGAGTTTCTATATCTAAATCGTTTTAATATAATCTCAAATCAGGAACCTGGGGTAAAAATATAATTTTTTTACTAGGAAATAAAATCAATATCGTATTTTCATATATGCCCATATATATATATATATATATATATATATATATATATATATATATATATATATATATATATATATATATATATATATATATATATATATATAAACTTAATATTATCACTATAATATAATAAAATAATAATAATAATAATAATAATAATAATAATAATAATAATAATAATAATAATAGCACAAACAATATCAATACT
>JABUQX010007832.1:50000-55000 GCA_015478945.1 Trachelipus rathkii
CCCATAAAAATTCATCGGATGTTTCATAAAATGCGTTATCATGATTGGATAAGCGCTCCACCAATCAGCGAAGCCATTATGAATCATGCATATTAATCCATATTAATTCGAAAAGTGCGCACGAACACGACTATAATATATTTATAATTAAATTACTTTATATATATATATATATATATATATATATATATATATATATATATATATATATATATATATATATATATATATATATATATATATATATATATATATATATATATATATATATATATATGGGTTTTGAGTGGAGAAGATATATATATATATATATATATATATATATATATGTTTCGAATACCAACCTCAACTACCAGGGCAGAAAAGAAAATTGCTCTTCGCTGAAGATTTTGTGTATTAAATTTAAGAGTTTACGTCAAAATATATTTTAACACTAATCCGAATACTTACTTATACATCACTGCAAACATAACAATCGGTGCGGTGCGGTGCGGTACGGTACGGTCCACAAAAATCTGGATTTATATCCAGCTGCAGCGAAATATGTTATTGCCTAAATTCATAATTAAAAAATAATAATAATAATCATTCAAAAAAAAAACATAGGTGAAAAATTAAGATAAAACGTACGGGACAAACAAAAATATTTTTAATTAAAAACATCAATAAAATTATTGGAATTAATAGAAATACAAAGAAAATTAAATTAAAAAATTATTGATCATCATTTACTTCATTAAAAAATAATGAATGGTCATATATTGATAAACCAATGATGAAATTTAAGCAATAAAGGTTTACAAAATTATTATTATATATTATTATTATTATTATTATTATTATTATTATTATTATTATTATTATTATTATTATTATTTATTATTTTTTTATTTATTTATGTATATATATATATATATATATATATATATTTTATTTAAATATATTATATATATATATATATATTATATATATATATATATATATATATATATATATATATATATATATATATATATATATATATATATATCAAGGGCGGCTCGTGGCCTGGTTGCAGGTTTGCGCAACCACTTATACAAATTGTATTCGACTCCGACTCCGACTCCGACTCCACTTAAACAAAAATTTTCGACTCCGACTCCGACTCCGACTCCAGCAGTCAAATTCAAAATTTTGACTCTGACTCAGATTAGTGCTTACAGAGTTACAGTAAAACATTTTTTTGTTTCAACAATTTTTTTTTCGCTTGCTTTTGAGAATAAAAAAATATACCACTTTTCCAATGAATCTAATCTCCAAATGCTATACGGTAAAGTACCGTAAAGACATAAAGATGCAGGCGCAACACATGACAAACAAATATATTTTAGTTTCGGAAACAAATGTATAACGTAATTATAATGCAAATTATTTTTATTTTTATTATAAAATAGCCATTATAAAATTAACAGTTTAATACTTTCAGTTTCAATAATAATAATAATAATAATAATAATAATAAGGATAATAATACACACACACACACACACACAATAATAATAGCATTAAAAGAATCGCTTATGAAATAAAAACAAAAGAATTTCTGACAAAATTAAAAGAACTGGATTTTATAATTTAGGATATATATATATATATATATATATATATATATATATATATATATATATATATATATATATATATATATATATATATATATATATATATATATATTATATTATAAATTATATATATATATATATATATATATATATATATATATATATATATATATATATATATATATATATATATATATATATATATATATATGGATTGCCTAAAATACACAAAAACTCAGAAAATTCACCTTTGAGACCTGTAATATATATGTGCAGAACGGTTACACACGAAATTGCCCAATATCTGAACAGCATTATTCTACCATATCTTAATAACTCTTTCATAGTTAAATCAAATAATGAATCATTATGTAAATTATCAAACTTAAAACTTGAAGCCACTAATATATTTGCCTCACTTGATGTAGAATCTTTGTTCATAAATGTACCGGTTCTTGATACGATTGACATAATAATTAACGAAGTGTATCACTCAACATATGAGAACCTTTTATTATTTTGTTGTACTCAAACACCGTTTAAATTTAAAGAAAACATATATCTACAAACTGATGGAGTGTCGATGGGCTCACCACTTGGACCTACATTTGCTGACTTCTATATGTTCAATCTGGAAAAACAAAATCCTTCGTGAAACAAACAACTTTAACCCTGTATTTTACATAAGGTATGTCGACGACACCCTCACTATTTTTAGGAACATAGATCATATACATCAGTTCATCAATAAAATTCAAGAGTTGTCATGCTTAAAATTCACATACGAAACTTAGGTTAATAATGCTATCTGTTTTTTAGACATCAAAATCAATGTTAATTCTGACGGCTCATTATCTACAGGCATGCATGTCAAAACCCACTGATAATGGTCTGTATATGAACTATGGATCCTATTCACCGACTATTTACAAAGAATCTATCGTAAAAATTTTAGTTTACAGAGCATACAACCCATGTTCAACTTGGAAAACTTTTGATGAAGAAATTTGCCGCATTAAGTAAAATTTAATTAACTGTGATTATCCACAATATTCAGTTGAAAATTTAATTAATAAAACCCTTACAAAATTATATAATAAAGAAAGTAAAAATAATAAGAAAAATTCGATAAATTTCTTCTTCAAAACTTCCAATGCTATTTGTCAATAAGGAAGAGAAGTGCCTTTGTAATATTTTGAATTCTCACCTCAAAACTAAAGACACCTCAAAATTTAAAGTCAGACTATACCATAAGTCCAAACAACTGGCATCTTCCTTTAGCACAAGAGATGCTTTGCCCGACAACCATCACGTTGTGTACCAATTTAACTGCCCTGAGTTAGACTGTACGTCGACATATATTGGTTACACGAAGAATAGATTGTCGGACAGGGCATATCAACCTCTACAGTCCCAGCAAAATCTTTGAACATTTCAATACGGCACATGGTCAATCAACTATTATTATACGGATCATGTGAAGTCCAGAAACTTAAAATTGCGGAGGCCTTCTACATCAAAACACGCAACCAGACATTAACATAAAATTTTATGTATTTATCAGTCAGACTCAATATCATATGATTTACTTATTATATATCAATTTAAAGACTCATTCGCTTACAAGAAATAATCCTCTGAAGATGTCTCAAGTATAGAGACGAAACGCGTCGGGAAATCTATGTAAATATATCTTCTTCTCCTGTATATTATTTTCAAAGATTATTTTAAGGAAATTAAATTATGTACAAAATAAATATTTAGAACGTTGGAAATAAAATCAAAAACTTTTATAATAATAATAATAATAATAAAAATAACCCATGCACACAAGCACACTCTCACAATAAAATAATAATAAAAAAATAGTTTCAAATTTTCGACCTGACTCCGACTCCACTTACACAGGAATCTTCGACTCCGACTCCGACCTGACTCCACTTTGCACAGAGTTTTCGACCTGACTGACTCGGGAACGGTAACGACTCCACGACCTGACCTAATGACTCCGACTCCGACTCAAGTAGCCCTGATATATATATATATATATATATATATATAGACATAGTTATGGGTGTGAAAGATAAACCCCAGATATATATATATATATATATATATATATATATATATATATATATATATATATATATATATATATATATATATATATATAATTTTCTATATAAATATATATATATATATATATATATATATATATATATATATATATATATATATATATATATATATATATATGCCTATGAAATTTGATAGTGTAATCTCGCCGCAGAGCTAGCTTAAAGATTGGCTAACCAAACTTAAAAGATTTTGATTAGTGGAGCCTTTAGTTTGAAGATAAAGATCTTTTAAGGAGTCTTAATCGTGGAACGCATGTATAACATAATAATATCCTTTTCAACATACAAGAGTCACAATATCTCTAATTAATTACCTGCCTAATAGTTTCATACATACATAGAAGCAGGCTACAAAGCCCGTAAATTATTTGCCAACTCCATCCGGTCTCCCCATGAAAAAATCCAGTTTACACAATTTTAAAATTTTCCCAGCTGCAGCTCCACCCAAAAATTTGAAGTTCCGCGGCTTGAACTCTGCAATCTTCCATAGAAAGTCCGATCGTCTCTGGTTTCGATCTCATGTCCGCGATTCTCTATTACCAGTGAGAAAAATAATACAACTCAATTTCCCTCGACTTATATTGGCTACCGATTGTAGGTAGTAAAACCCTTATACGGAATAGGTTTAAATGGCAATATATATATTATTATATATATTATTACATATATATATATTACATATTATTATTATTATATGTTATTATACATATATATATATATTATTATTATTATTGTTATTATATTATTATATATTATATATATATTATATATATTATTAGAATATATATATATTATATATATATATATATTATTATACATATATATATATATATACATATATATATATTATTATATATATATATATATATTATTATTATTATATATATATTATTATTATTATACATACATATAGATATATATATATTAGTATATATATACATATATATTACATATATATATATATATATATATATATATGTTATATTATTATATATATATATTATTATTAATATTATATATTATAGCATATTACATATATACATGTTATTATTATATATATATATATATATTATTATTATATATATACATATATATATTACATATATACATATATATATATTATTATTATACATATTATTATTATTATTATTTATTATTATTATTATTATTATATATTATATATTATTTATTATTACATATTATTATTATATATATATTATTATATATATATATTATTATTATTATTATTATTATTATATAT
>JABUQX010007832.1:57500-62500 GCA_015478945.1 Trachelipus rathkii
ATATATATATATATATGGCAAAAGTCCAGATTTTGATCACCTTTGCGAACTCGAAAAGTATGACACTAATTGGAAAGATATTTGAATCAGAGTATAAAGCCACTGTAAAAAAAAAAAATATATATATATATATGTTATATAAGGTTATGTTATATATATATAAGAGGATATATATATATATATATATGAGTAGTTATAGATAAGTCATTTTATGATTTGTAACCAGTGAACAATTCTATGAATGTATGTATTATCAGTTGTTAAAAATCTGCCCCCAGTGGACGACGGGTGGAACTCTTCACCTTCATCGGCCTCGAGCCCCCTAAAATTGAAGTTCAAGGAAACATATATTTCCATTAAATTGGTTTCAATGGGGGACAGAGGGGTTCACGACGTCGTCCCTCCCTAGAGGCCGAGAGACCCCGACAACTGATATCTATGCGGTGTACTCTAAGGTGTTCGTTAGTTTTAAATCATAAAACGATTTATATATATATATATATATATATATATATATATATATATATATATATATATATATATATATATATATATATATATATATATATATATATATATATATATATATTAAACTTATATAAAAAGTTTTATATGCTGATTTTATATATGTAATTGTTTTTTCTGTAAGCGTCATACTTTCGAGTATGTTTTACCGGGGACGACGGGGGCTACATCCCCCTCTGTCCTACTGGTTCAGCTCGAGCCCCGAGCCCCTAAAAATAATTTTCTACCCTATTCTATGCGCAAACGAGAGGAAGATAAAAAGCCATTTCTGGCAACTGTGGCGGTCCTTGGCGCGGAAATAATACTTTTTGGAGGAGTTTTTACATCGTATTTAAATTATTATAAATATGAAAATCTTATTTTAAGACTTTTCTATTTTTTTATTACATTTTCTGAACTAAAATTCTTCACTGATTACAAAAATGTCATTTGTTTTAGTGTAGCATTTGTAGTTTTGTAGATAAATGCATGTACTAAAGTAAAGTCTTATATATATATATATATATATATATATATATATATATATATATATATATATATATATATATATATATATATATATATATATATATATATATCGTCTACCTCTTTTTCCCAAGATTAGGGGTGAGGTGCGTACATGCAAGAAAAGCAGTAGAAGAATATGACAAAAGTCGAAAAGAAAGCCCAACCTAATGACCCCTCCTGTACCATCAAGGTCAGTTTGAACTCCGTCGCAGCTCAGAAAATCCAATTTAGAGCTTCACGGACCGCGACGATCCTCACTATGGTAAATCGTCGTGGCGTAGGGTTCATAACCTGGCCCAGGTGGGCTTTCACCAACCATACCCTCACAAAACCCCCGCCATTCTCTCCTATCATCCACCTTCTTCTCGCCTCCTGCCAAACCTGCTACTTCTCTCTCCCTTCAAACATTCCTTACTGACTCAATCCACTTTTTCTTCGGTCTCCCAGCCGGTCGGTTCCCAAAACACACCACCACTATACATCCGCTTAACCAACCAGCCCATCATTCATCCTTTCCATATGACCAAACCATCTCAACATACTTTCATTTATTCTCTCGTTTACCCTTTTTCACATCACACAACTCTCTACGTCATTCCTCATTTTATCATTCTTCTCACGCCCATAAGATTGTCCATCTGAAACACATAGAACTTTAGATCTATACTCTTATTCCAGACTATAGTCTCACTACTATAATACAACACAGGCAACAACACACCTCATGCAAGACCCTAGCGCACTCCAGACTTAGTCTTTTTACATTCACCAACGATTTAATCTGCACCAGTCACCTTCCTACCATTCACAACTTTCCTACTGCACCACTCTGCACCATCCGTTCCCTTCTCATCCAACACATACCCCAAATATTTCAAACTCGAGACACTTGTTCCAGCTGCTCACCATCTAACATAACCTCCACACTGAGGACTGTCCTCACTCACAACCATAACCTTTTTATTCTTATCTACATTTACTTTCAAACCCCTTCTTTACACACCTGCCAAATCTCTACCAATCCTCTCAAACTCTCTTCAGATTCGCCACAAAGAACCAAATCATCCACATATAAATAGGTAGGCACCCTCCACTCATCTCCATTCTCCATCATTCTAACAACATTTCGCCACCCCCACCTCTAATTCTTTCATAACCCCATCCATATACAAACTGAATAACCAGGAGATATAACACAACCCTGTCTCACTGCTATTAATACCAAACCAATCACCTTTGACACCATTTAGCCCTTACACACCCCTCACTATCGTCATACATACTCTTGATTCCATTCAGAAGCCTACCACCAACAATTCATATATCACTAACACCTGCCATAGAGCTTCCTATTAACCCTATCATACGCCTGTTGCAAATCCATAAAACTTAAATACAATTTATTCTTCTTCTCCTCATTTTCTCAATCATTTGTTTCAATGTAAAGATTTGATCCACACATCCCTACCACTCCTAAACGCACCTTGTTCTTCACCAATCATTCCTTCAGTCACTGACGCACTCTTTCGACCAAATACCAGCATATCTTCCTTACAACATTAATAAACTTATTCCCATAATTTAAGCAGTTCCCTTTTTTTCTCCTTTACCCTTATATAAGGGTACTGTTACTGCTCTCGAAGAGCCACAAACCATATCTCAAAAACTACAATAGCTACAGGGAAAAGAAATACATTGTTGGTATCCTGGCAAAATTTTACCGAGGAAACTGTAAAATCATATCTCGAAAACTACAATATACAGGGAAAAAGAAATACATATTTGGAATCCTTCTGTAAAATTTTTAGTTAGGAAAATGTAAAAAAAATAAACATAAAAATTGGCTTTTTTTGGGGGAGCTGGGACATAGTATATATATATATATATATATATATATATATATATATATATATATATATATATATAGTTAGGTATATATATATATATATATATATATATATATATATATATATATATATATATATATATATATACATTTGTAAAGGTATTACACGGCAACAAATGGTTCGACGGGGAACACAGGGGGACGTTTTCCATACCCCGTAGGGGAGGGTCGGAGGAACCCCCGCGACACCCAAATACCAAAGAGCGGGGGTTCCGGAGACCCTCCCGGGGAGCGAATTAGTCCTGCACCCCGTAGTTCCCGGAAGGCCGAGAGACCTGACTCCTGCCATCGGTGCGGTATACCCTGCGTGATTTTTTAGTTAAAATTTAATAGAAAGTCTGTTTATTTTAACGAGTAACCAATAAAAGGCCTCTAATAGGCTCTTTAATCATATTACTATAATTATTAACAAATATTTTTTTTTACATTTTCCTATCTAAAATTTTACCAGGATTCCAAAAATGTATTCTTTTCGCTGTGAAGCTGTTGTAGTTTTTGAGATATAATTTTTTTATTATTATTTTTTTTTTTTTACATTTCAAATTAAAAACAGGCCAGCATTCCAGCAATGTGTATTCCTTTTCCGGTAGCTGTTTTATTTTTTGAGACATGGATTGTGGCTCTTCTAGAGGCTGACTAAGGGTAAGAGCCATTGCCTCCCCCAATCCCTCGGAACTATACTTTCCATAAACGCTTTATTACACAATTTCCAAATCCAATCAAAGTTGTGTAATAAAGCGTTTGTGGAGGGTATAGTTAGTTCGAGGGATTGGAGGAGAGTAGTAATAGTACCTCTTATATAAGGGTAAGGGAGATAAAGAGAACTGTAGAAACTATAGGAATAAGTTTATTGGAAGTGTTGTAGGAAGAAATATGCCAGATATATATATGATATAGCAGAGTATATATATATATATATATATATATATATATATATTATATATATATATATATATATATATATATATATATATATATATATATATATATATATATATATATATATATATATATATATATATATATATATATATATATATATATATATATATATATACAGTTAACAAGAAGATGATATATATATATATATATATATATATATATATATAATAGCGTTTAGTATAACTGTCATATGTACCCAAACCATTAATGGCTGAGAGAACTGATTGGTGATTTGTCAGTCCACGATGATGCTGTAAAAAAACACATATATATATATATATATATTCAAAAACTACAATAGCTACAATGAAAAGGAAATTTTTTGAATCCTGGTAAAATTTCACATAGAAAATGCTTTATACGGCACACACTAGGGGTTGATTTACTGGGAACACAGGGGACGTTTTCCATACCCGTAGGGGAGGGGCGGAGGAAACCCCGCGACACCCAAATACCAAAGAGCTGGGGTTCCGGAGACCTTCCCGAGTGGGGAATTAGTCCTACCCCGTAGCTCCCCGGAAGGCCGAGAGACCCCTGACTCCTGCCATCGGGGCGGTATACCCTTGGGTATTCTTTAGTGAAAAAAGAAACAGAAAGTCTATTTATTTTAACGAGAAAACAATAAATTTAACGAGAAACCAATAAAAGGTCTCTAAATAGGCCTTTTAATCATATATTATAATTATTAACAATAATTTATTTTATTTTTATTTTTACATTTTCCTATGTGAAATGTTACCAGGATTCCAAAAATGTATTCCTTTTCGCTGTAGCTATTGTAGTTTTTGAGATATTTTTTTTTTTACATTTTCCGAATTAAAAATTGGACCAGTATCCTAATTAATGTATTCCAGTTTTACTGCAGCATTAATAGTTTTTAAGATACATATGACGGATATACTACTAAACGCTGACCTATATATATATATATATATATAGTTATATATATATATATATATATATATATATATATATATATATATACAGGTATATATATATAGCAGAGCAGTTATATATAGGTCGTGTCTGCATCATCAAGGAATCTTATATTTACATAGGATTATTGCTGAATGACGGATGCAAGGTTTCCCTGTCCAGCATGCAACCTACCAAAAAATTT
>JABUQX010007832.1:67500-76511 GCA_015478945.1 Trachelipus rathkii
ATATATATATATATATATTATATGTGAATATTATATATATAATATATTATATATAATAACTATATATATATATATAAGTATATATAGTTATATTATATATAAATATATACTCATTATATCATATTCCAAGTAGTTATTTATTGGGTTGAAGAAAACCGTGAAAAGCCCTTAAGAAACATGCGGTCTACAAAACCACGATTTTTAAATAGGTATTTTAGTTAAACCAAATGTATTAACGAACAGTATTCAATCTAATCTAAACGCGGTTATATTGCTTTGCTTGGCAAATTGTTTGTGGCACAACTCAAAAAATGTAAATTTTCAGACTAGCACTTTAAACACATAGTTTTGAAAATACTAAAATACATACATTTATTATTATTATTATTAATATATATATATATATTTATATAATATTATATATATATATATTATATATATATATATATATATATAATATTTAATATATATATATATATTAAATATATAATATATATATATATTAATAAAATAATATATATATATTATATATATATAATAATAATTCCGGGTTTTTTGGTAAATTTAGAGTTTGTAAATTCTCCCCCTCACCCCCCACTCAAAAAAAAAAAAAAAAAAAAAAAGTTCAATTCAAATATTTGGAATTATAAACACGTTATAAAAATAAAAAAAAATATAATTATATTTGAATATCTATTTTCAATAAAAAAATATAATTTGAAAAGTAGTAAACGTTTTTTATTTAATAACTTATGGAAAGGAATTATTTTATGTATATCATATAATATTGAACAAATAAATATAAGTTGTTGATTAACAAACTATTGCATGGAACGCTGAATAAAATTTTGGTGCAAGATAATTTTTTTTTTTACCTCCTCCGATGGTCAAAGGTAAAAGGCCTACCAAAATTCCCCCTGAGTTGGGGAAAACACCGGAACCCCAAGGCCAAAATTCATGAGAACCGACATGCCCGGATACACGACGTTGAAACACCAATCAAAAGTGATTTTCTAAAAATTAATATGAAGCTGATCGTTGATAAAGAAACTTTACCAGTGTTTAATACTATATAAGATATGAGTGCATTACCCTCTCAATCTTAGGTCAGAATTGGACAGAAATACTATATATGAACCGAGAATGACACGTCGCAAGAGCTCTCCCCTTAAACTCTAAGGAGAGTGACGCTTAATTATATCCATTTTCTTTCGTGACAGTGTATGTACATTTTGAAAAATAAGCGGATTGAAATAACAAACTAAAGGTCTACCATTGTTGTTAAAAACTAAACAAGTTGATAGCGCATAACTGCCCTCTACTCAAAACGACGGTACTTATAATAAATTTTATGATAAAAGAAATAAACTGTAGAACTTTAAGGTGTAGAAATAAAAAATACAAATTTAAAATATTTTTTTTTGGAATTGTGCCACTATCAATGCGAAGCAGACGAATATTATATTATATATATATAATATATATATATATATATATATATATATATTATATATTAATATATATAATATTATATATATTATATATTAATAATATATATATATATATATAATATATATATATATTATATATAAATAATATATATATTATATATATATATATATATATATATATATATATATATTATATATTATATATTATATATAATATATATATATATATATATATATATATATATAATATTATAATATATATGTATATTATAAATATATATAATATATATATATATATATATTAATATTATATAATATATATATATATATATATATATATTATATAATATCTAATAGTATTATAAAGGCTATGATATAACTCTATCGTATATATATATTATAGATATATATATCATATATATTATATATATATTAATACTTATAATAATATATCTATATATAATATATATATATAGTATATATATATATATATAGTATATTAGTATTACTTACTTATACTCTCTATATATATAGCGCCCTATATTAACATTATGTCACTCATATCAGACAAAATTTATTTCCCAACACACAAAAAGATAATCTCAAAATAGATTTTCCAAGAAAGCTCAAATTTCTCATACCCATCCTTAATAATAATTTTTCCCTTTGACGATTTCTTAATTATACAAAATGCCTATCAAGCCAGCCAATCCATATCTATAAATATGTCGATAAATGTCCCCGACTTATATATCTGATAATATAAATTAATACACAAAATATCTGGAACAATATCACACAAACTTCATTTAATATTTTAAATCTGAAACTTGTAGGATTACGGATTTTCAGAGACCGAAATAAAATTCTCCTATTTTGTATTTTCTCTTTCATATGGTCAAGATTGCTTTGAACGTTTGAGAGACAGTAGTTAGGGGCCCGGAACCAGCAGGTGCAGGTTTCCAGAGGCTAATTCTGGAAATTCTCGGTATGCTGGAAATAATTTTTATTATTTTTTCAGGAATTCTGGTATGTTTTTAACCGTAGATTTTTATTTCGGAGCTTGAGCCGGAACCGGATGCCGATCGGAGCCGGAGCCGGAGGGCCGGAGCCGCTGAGACTTCGATTGACGCCGTTTTTATTTCCCGTCTGAGGTCCGATTTTGCGTGCTCTGACTGGTTGTTCCATCTATGCGGGTTTTTTTTGGCGGTCATGCAAGCCGTACTCCTTATGAGTATGTGAGGCGATTTGGAACAGGGAATTCAAGTCAAATGCCAACATGACTTGGTTGGAAATTCGAAGGTCGTCCAGATTAGACACTTGAGGCTGTCATCTATCGGGTTTTTTGGTGTCGGCCAATTCCGTTTGAAGAGCAAACAACATATCGATTACGGTTTAAAGTCAAATTTCGACATGACTTTGGTTGTAAATTCGTCAGGTCATTACAGATTTAGAAGCTTGAGGTGTCCATCTATGGGTTTTTGGGTCAGGGGAAGCCGTTTATGAGGTATGTGAGGCGTTTGGAACAGGAATTCAAGTCAAATGCCGACATGACTTGGTGGAAATTCGTTAAGGTCGTCAGATTTTAGACACTTGAAGCGTTGTTCCATCCTATGGGTTTTTGCGGTCAGGGAAGCCGTTTTATGAGGTTATGTCGAGGTCGTTTCGGAACAGGGAAATCAAGTTCACACATGCCGATCCATGACTTGATTGGAAATTTCGTAGGTCGTCAGATTTTGACACTTGAGGTGTCCATCTATGGGTTTTTGGGTCAGGGAAAAATCCCGTTTATTGATGGTACTGTTGAGGCGCTAGGCAACTCAGAAATTCAAGTAAATGCCGACCATGACTGGAATTTTCGCTAAGGTCTACATTTTGTACGTCTTGATATACTTTCGTTAAGTTATGTGCGTTTCTTAAGTCGGGAAGTCGATCTGAGTATCTTAGTCTAATGAAGCAGGGAATCCAGGTCAAGGCCGTACATTGACTCCTTTAGACTTTTCTCTGAAACTACTACGTTTTACACTTTTGATTGGTCAAATTAAGGGTTCTTAAGGATGGTTCCTAAGGGTGGTGAGACCAATTTTGAGGTCAGTTTGGCCAATATTTGAGTTTAAGATAGAGGCTATGATATAAAGTCTTTATAAACCCACACTTTTCATCACCTCACTCAATTATAGATGAGTTCTAGTTTGATACTTATGTCTTCTTACAAACTTGGCTCTACCCATATAAGGCGTGACGTTAACCATCATTGTAGACTGAGAGTTATGTCCCCGTGCTCACCCCAAAGGGTACACCTTCACTCCTAAAAAAATCGAATGTTCTTAGAAAGGTTGAAATTTGTGAGAGAAAGGATCCAGAGTATCGGATTTATAGGATAAGAAATCGAGAGTACGGAATCAGAGATAGTTGACAACTAATTAGGCAACGATGATGTGAGCCGTGTTGTAGGTGCCTAGTTAGTAAACATTTCGTTTTAATTAAACAAATATTATACTGTAACACATACCTGATCCTGTTTCTATCATGTACATATCGTCAACTGCATTGCATCTTGCAAAGAATATAACCCATCTTTCTAAATGTTCAAGACTGGCATTTATATTACAAATCTCATTTTCTTTTTATAAATGCTAACTAATTATATTTTTTTTACTTAAATTTTTATGCATATATTGGTTGCTATTTTTTATGTTTTTCTATTTTACATTTATACTTTGTTTAATTTAATTTTATAATTATATATTTTTTTTTTTTTTTTTTTGCTGGTCTTCGTTATTTACTATTATTATTTTTATTGGTTCTTTCTCTTTTTTTTTGTTTTTATTTAAATTTATTTTTCAAACTTTATTTTTATAAGTTTAATTATTTTTTATTATTTTAAATTTTTTTATTTTTTTAAACTTTTTATATATATATATAATATATATATATACTATATCTCATGAATAATATTAGGTGAGTTATTACAATATACTATCATATATATATATAATACTTTAAATATTACTAAGTGATATCACTAATACTGTTAATTATCGATGACTATTATTAACATTGTCAGTGATACATAATAATATATATATACCAATCACTCACTTTTTATTTTGATTAATGATGTTTGTTTTATTTTGCTTAAAACATTTTTGTTTATCCTAAAAAAATTTATTCTTTTTATGTTATAACAATAAAAATTTTGCCATTTTTATAACAATTTTCTTACGCAGTAAATCAGTAAACAGTAAATCAAACTACCCTTCATACCCTCACTACCTGTCAATCCATGATCTATTGATTTTTTCAATCAATGCCTCTATGGAATCTATTGCATTCAAGTCATATTTGTATACATAACTAACAAAAACCTATTTATATTTTATTTTGTTTTGTTTCTTTTATAACTTACGTTTTTACTATAAAAAATTATACCTTTTATGTTTATAACTTAAAAATTTTAATTTTTACATACCTAAAGCTCAGAGTTAAATTCAAGTAAATCAGTAAAATCATAAAACTACCTCTCCATACCCACATATCCATCCATGATCTATTATCTTAATTGATCTATTTGATCTCTAATTTGATCTATTATCTATTGATTCAAGTCATATTTTGTATAACATAACACAAAACTTTTTATTTATTTTTGTATTGTTTCTTTAAACATTTGTTTTTACTAAAAAATTATTCTTTTTTATGTTTATAACTTTAAAAATATAATTGTTATATTTTACATAACCTAAAATGCAGTAAATCAGTAAATCAGTAAATCAAACTGCCCTCCAACCCTCATACCCTTCTGTGATCTATTGATCTATTGATCAATATTTAGATCTCTATTAGATCTATATGATTCAAGTCATTATTTTGTTATAAACATAACACCCACCAAACTTTTATTTATTTTGTTTGTTTCTTTAAACTTTTCGTTTTTTAACTAAATTTTTATTTACTCTCTCTCCTCTTCTCCTCCCTCACAATACTTTGTTTTTTACTAAAATTTTTATCCTTTTTTATGTTTATAACTTAAAAAATTTACATTTTCTACATGCCTTAAACAGTAATACTCAAGTAAATTTTCAGTAATCAAATACTATGCCCTCCATACCTCTCATACCCATCCATGAATCTATTGATACTATTGATCTATTGATCTATTGATCTATTGGATCTATTGATCATATTTTTATATAACATAACACAAAACTTTTATTATTTTTATTTGTTTTTTCTTTAAACATTTTGTTTACTAAAAATTTTATTTCTTTTTCTTTTTATAACTTTAAAAACTTACATTTTCTACATACCTAAAATCAGTAAATCACAGTAAATTGATAAATCAAACTGCCCTCCATACCCTCATTACCCATCTACTATGACATATTGATCGAATATACGCTAACGTAACTATTGATCTAATTGATTCAATCATATTTGTATAACATAACACAAACTTTTATTTATATTTTTGTTTTGTTTCTATTTAAACTTTTACGTATTTACTAAAAATTTAAGTCCTTTTTTATGTTTATAACTTAAAACTTTTTGACATATTTACATACATAAAGCAGTAAATCAGTAAAATCAAACTGCCCTCCATACCCCGCATACCCATCCATGATCTATATCTATTGATCTATTGATTTCAAGTCATATTTGTTATAAAATAACACAAAACTTTTATTATTTTTTTTTTGTTTCTTTAAACTTTCGTTTTTACTAAAAAATTTTAGATTCCTTTTTATAGTTTATATAACTTTAAAAAAAAAATTGCATATTACATTACCTTAAAAGCAAATAAAATCAGCTAAATCAGTAATCAAAACTGCCCTCCTATACCCATACCATCCATATCTATTGATCTATTGATCTATTGAATCTATAATTCAAGTCATATTTGTATAACATAACACAAAAAACTTTATTTATTGCTCGTTTTGTTTCTTTTTAAAACTTATTCGTATTTATCATAAAAAAATTTAGTGTCACTTTTTATGGTTTAAAACTTAAAAAAAAATTTGCATTTATTTACATACCTTAAAAAGGGGCAGTTTAAACATCAGTTAAATCAAAGCTCGCCCTCCATACCCTCATACCACCATGCATCATATTTGATACTATGCTAATCTAGGATCTTATCATAGACTATGATTCAAGTCTAATATTTTTGTAATATAACATATACACAAAACTTTTATTTATTATATTTTTAGGTTTTCTTTTAAAACTCCCAAGGGGAGAACAATTTATACATTTACATGGTTTAATAACTAAAAAAATTTTACATATTTACTATACATTAAACAGTAAATCAGTAAATCTCAGTTAAATCAAACTATCCCTACCGATTACCCTTCATACCCATCTATGATCTATTGATCTATTGATCTATTGATCTATTGATTCAAGTCCAATTTTTTATAACATAACACAAAAACTTTTATTTATTTATTTTGGTTTTCATTAAACTGATTCCAATTTATCTAAGAAATTTCTTTCGTTTTTTTTGTTACTAACTTAAAAAAAATTGCATATTTACATACCTTAAAGCAGTAAATTCAGTGAGTAATCAGGAAATCAAACTGCCCCTCCATACCCTCATACCCTTCCATGATCGTATTGATCTAGTTTGAATTCTTTAAATTTTGAATCCAAAAGGTGCTTTTTTTTCCATTATTTTGTATGTAATTAAACAATAGATTAAGGTATCTCTTGAGCTAATGTTCAAACTGCGGCTGACCTAGTCATTATGAGTATATGCTTTAAAATAAATCGAAAAAAACGTTGGTTAATAACATCAACAAAATTTGCAATATTACATACCTTAAAGCAGTAAATCGGTAAATCAATAATAAAACTACCCTCCATACCCTCTCACCCTTCCATGAATCTATTGATCTATTGATCTATTGATCATTGATTCAAGTCATATTTTGTATTACATCAGACAAAAAGATTTCAATTATTTTTGTAAATAGTCTCCACAAACATTTTATGTTAAATAAAAATTTTATTTCATTTTATGTTTATAAACTTAAAAAATATTGCATATATTTACATACTTAAAAGCCAGTTTAATAATCGGTAAATCAGTAAATCAAACTACCCTCCATTCCCTCATACCCTTCTCAATTTGATCTATTGATCTATTGATCTATTGATTCAGAGTCATATTTTGTAATTATTATAACATATACATACACAACTTTATATTTCTATTTTTACTTTTTTAACTTACTCATACATTCACACATGCTATTATTACTCTTTTACCTTTACTTACTTTGAGATAATATATACATTTTATTACATACCTTAAGCAGTAAAAATCAGTAATCAAACTACCCTTCCATACCCTCCTTACCCTTCCATGATCTATTGATCTTTTGATCTTATTTGATCTATTTGATATACAAGTCATATTTTTATATATAACATAACACACAAAAACTTTTATTTATTTTGTTTTTCTTTAAACTTTTCGTTTTTTTCTAAATAAATTTTATTACCTTTTATGTTTATAACTTTAAAAAAAATTGGCATATTTAGCATACCTTAAAGCAGATAAGATCATAAAATCGATTAACACAGTTCTCCCCAATACATGTCAATGTACCCCATCCATAATCTATTGATCTTATTGATACATATTGATCTATTGCATTCAAGTCATATTTATTGCCTATTATAACATAACATATCAAACTCACACTTTCGCTATTTACTTTTTTGGTTTTGTTTTCATTTAATACATTATGTTTGTTCAATTACTAAAAAATTTATTGGTTGTATGTTTATAAACTTTAAAAAATTTTACATTTTTACATATATACTTTAAAACAGTAAATCAGTAATAAATCAGCTAATTCAAAACTGCCCTCCATTATCCTACATAACCTTCTGTGGATCATTATTCTAATTGATTCTATTGCATCTATTGAATTCTATTAGATTCCTATTTGATTCAAGTCATATTTATGAGTATTAACATAACACATAAACTTATTATTATTTTGTTTTGTTTCTTAAACATTTTTGATTTTTACTAAAAAAAATTTATTCTTTTTTATCGTTTATAACGTGTAAAAAAATTTCATTATTTTACATACACTTAAATCCAGTAAAATCAGTAAAATCAGGTAAAGACAGCTAAATCAGTAAATCAGTAAAAGCTAGATAAATCAAGTAATTCTAATAGATTAAAGCAATATAATCAGTATAATCAGTAAAATAGGTAAATCAGTAATCGTGAGTTAAATTCAACTGCCTTCCTCATACCCGTGCATATACTTTTATAAGGATCTATGATCTATTGATGCTATTGATTTCAAGTCATATTTTGTATAACATAACACAATAACTTATTTATTTATCTGTTTTATTAATGTTGAACAATCATTTTTGTTTTTCTAAAATTTATTTATTTATGTGTAAATTAATGTTGCTTTAAAATATTTTTGTTTTTACTAATAAAATTTATCCTCTCTTTTTATGTTATAACAAAAATTGCATTTAATTTACATAGCTCTTAAGCATGATAATAATACTCAGCTAATA
>JABUQX010007833.1:5000-34904 GCA_015478945.1 Trachelipus rathkii
CCGTTATCGCCATCGATAATACTAAGAAAAAAATACTAAGAAAAAAAAGAAAAATACTAGGAAAAAATACTAAGAAAAATACTAAGAAAAAGAAAAATACTAAGAAGAAATACTAAGGAAAAATAATAAGAAAAAAATACTAAGAAATACTAAGGAAAAAATACTAAGAAAAAAATACTAAGAAAAAATACTAAGAAAAAATACTTAGAAAAAATACTAAGAAAAGGGAAAATACTAAGAAAAAATACTAAGGAGAAATACTAAGAAGAAAATACTAAGAGGAAATACTAAGAAGGGATACTAAGAATAAATACTAAGAAAAAATACTAAGAAAAAAAAATACTAAGAAAAAAAATACTGAGAAAAAAAAATACTAAGAAAAAAAAATACTAAGAGAAAATTCTAAGAAGAATACTAAGAAAAAATACTAAGAATAAAGTTTTAGCGGGGGTAAATCTTTGGGAGGGGAGAGGGAGAAGGGGGGAAGGGGTGGGGAATGAATATAAATTGAGGGAGTGTGGGTTTTAACTTTTTGAATTTTATATTGTATTTTAACCTTTTTATTGTTATTGTATTGGTTTGTATTATAATTTTAACCTTTTTATTGTTATTGTTATTATTTGGGGTGTGTTTCGTGAGCGGGGTGGTGGCCGTAGGTTTTGGGAGGTGCCTACGGTGGGGTGTCCCACAAAACGTACAGCCTAAGTGAAAAAGAGTGAGTGAAAATAGATATAGAAGAAGGGAAAGATGGGGAGGAGAGAGGTAATAAGGGTGGGATGTATGAACGTGAGAGGGGCAAACGAGGATTTGAAGAGGGAGGAAGTAGGGTTAATGTTCGAGGAAAAAAGGTTGGATGTGTTAGGGGTAACGGAAACTAAGCTAAAGGGAAAGAGGGAGTTGGATTTTGGGAAATACAAGGGTATGATTTCAGGGGTGAATGAGAGAGTGAGGGGGAGGGAAGGGGTGGGAATAGTTATGAGGAAAGAGGTGTGGGAGAAGGTAAGGGTGTGTAGACAGGTGAGTTCGAGGGTAATGTGGGTAAAAGTGAAATTTGGGGGGGGAAATGTGGGTGTTTATCTGCGCTTATGCACCAGTAAATGGAACGAGAGTGAGGAGGAGAGAGAGAGATTTTGGAAATGAAGTTGAATGAGTGTTTGGAAAGTTTCGGGGTAAATGACAAAATTTGTCTACTGGGAGATTTGAATGCAGGAGTGGGAAGGGAGGGGGTGGGAAGAATAATAGGACCATTTGGGGTAGGGGAGAGGAATGATAATGGGGAAAGTCTGATAGAGTTGTGTGTTGAAAAAAGAATGATAGTGGGGAATACATGGTTCAAAAAAGTGATAATCATAAGTATACATGGAAGAGTGAGATAACGGGAGGAAGGGCGGTACTGGATTATGTGTGTGTGTAATGGGAAAGATAGAGGTAGATTACTAGATGTAAAATGTATTTAGAGGGGCGGGGAGGGGGATAATCGGATCACTATTTGTGTGGCTAGTTAGGGTGGGAGGAGAGGTGACGATTAGGGAAAGGGGGGAAAAGAGGAGAGTAGAAGTGATTAAGGTGGAAAAATTGGAGGAGACAATGTGTAAGAGGGAGTTTAAGAGGGGTATGGAGGATAGGTGGAGAGACGTGAGAGGGACGGGAATTGGGGAGGTGGAGGGGGAGTGGATGAGATTTAAAGAGGCAGTATGTGAAGAGGCTAGAAGGGTATGTGGAGTAAAAAGGGTGGGTGTAAACAGAAGGAAAGGGAGTGAATGGTGGAGTGAGGAGGTGAAGGAGGTGGTGAAAAGGAAAAAGGAGGCTTATGTGAAATGGTTGGGAAGTAGGAGAGAGGAAAGCTGGGAGGAATATAGAAGGGTTAGAGTGGAAGCAAAGAGGGCGGTGGAGAGGGCGAAGAGAAATGCAAATAATGAATGGTGTAGAAAAGTGACAGAAAATTTTGAATCAGGGAGCAAGATATTCTGGAAAGAAATAAATAAAAAAAGGAAGAAGAAAGAGGGGTTGGGGGAGAGGATCAAGGGAGGAGATGGGGAGTGGATAGGAGGAGAGGATAAGGTGAGGAAGGGGGGGGGGGGTTTTTTTAGGGGGTTAATAAAAGGGGGGGGGGGGGGGGGGGGGAGGTTGTTTTGCAAGAGGCGAGGATGGGGGGGTGAATTGGGGAGGGAGGGGGAGGATGAAATACAAATGGAGGAAATTATTAGGGCTTTGAATAAAGGAAAAAAAGGGAAGTCCGCAGGTATGGATGGGGTGAGAATGGAAATGTTACAGAATGGAGGTATAGGGGTGGAGGAATGGTTGTACAGGTTATATAATATATGTTGGAGGAGTGGTGAGGTACCACAGGATTGGGAGGATGGATGTTTGGTGCCCCTGTATAAGGGGAAAGGGGATAGGATGGAATGTGGGAATTATAGAGTTATATTTTAAATGTGGTAGGGAAAGTGTATGGTAAGAATCCTGATTGAGAGAGTGAGAAGGTTAACCGGAGGGAAGAATGGGTGAAGAACAAGGAGGATTTAGGGAGGGTAGAGGTGTGTGGACCAGGTGTTCACACTAAAGATGCTGGTGGAGAAAAGTATAGAGGAAAAGGGAAAGTGTATGGGTGGTTTTTAGATTTAGAGAAAGCAAATGATAGAGTAGGGGTGAATTGTGGAGGGTACTGGAGGAAAATGGAGGGGGGGCAAACTAGGTGAAGGAATTGGGGCCCTGTATAGGGAATAGTAGAATGTGTGTGAGAGTGTTAGGAGGGTAGAGTGAGATGTTTGGGGTGGTGAGAGGATTAAGGCAGGGGTGTGTAATGTCGCGTGGCTATTCAATTTGTTTATGGAGAGCGTTTGTAGAGGAATGGGGAGGGAGGGGAGGGGGGTGGAAGTGACAAATGGGAATGCTAGAAGGGAAGTGAACATGATACTGTTTGCGGATGATACTGCCTAGTGGCGAAGAACGCGGAAGAATTGAGGTATTTGGTGAGGGAGTTTGAGAGAATGTGCGGACAAAAGGGGCTTAAAATAAATCCTGGTAAGAGTAAAGTGTTAGTGTTTGAGGAGGAGGAAAGAGAGGAGGGGGAGGGGTTAGAGGTTAGAGTGGGGGGTGTAGTTTTGGAAGAAGTAAAGATGTTTAGATATTTAGGTATGGATTTGGGTAAGGGGGGGGATGAAGGAGGAGATAGAACACAGAGTAGGAGAAGGAATGAGAAGCTTTGAGTGGTCTGAGAGAAGTATGGAAAGGGGGGGATTTATCACAGAAAGTTAAAGATAAGTATGTTTGAAAAATTTGTGTACCAGCGGTGTTGTATGGGTGTGAAACGTGGGGTTGAATGCCAGGTCCAGGAAGAAGTTGGAATTATTTGAGATGAAGAGTTGAGAGCGGTTTGTGGGGTTAGTAGAAGGGAGAGGATTAGGAATAGGGTGGTGAGGGAGAGATGGGATTGGAGGAATGGGTTGGTGGGAAGAGCGGAGAAGAGGGAATGTTAAGATGGTATGGGCATCTAGTGAGAATGGAAGAACAGAGAGTGGTTAGGAGAGTTTGGAAGGCGGAGGGGATAGGAAGGAGAGGAAGGGGGAGACCAAGAGGAAGTGGATGGATGGAATAAAGGAGATGCTGGAGGAGGGAGGGAATGAGGGAGGAAGAGGGTAGGGTTTTGGCGAGGGATAGTGGGGTGGAAGAGGTGGGTGAGGGCGAGATGAGGGAGGTGTGAGTGGGAGAGGCTGTATGTACCACTACCCCCTCAAGCGGGAAGGGGTGTAAGTATAAATAAATAAATAAATAAATAAATATATATATATATATATATATATATAATATATATATATATATATATATATATATATATATAATATATATATATATTATATATATATATATAAAATAAATAAATATATATATATATATATATATATATATATATATATATATATTTCTTCTCTTGCTGACAGGTGAAACACTTGGAGAGAATTAAAAGGGGGGAAGTTAAGAATTAAAGTAACGTTACGATTATTAATTAAAATAAGGTTATGATTATATCGATTAAAACAAATTAAAGTATTTCAGGCACAACACTTGGAAGGAATCAAGATAGGGGAAGCCAGGAATTAAAATAAGGTTGCGATTATGAATTAAAGTAAGGTTAAGATTATATCGATCAAAATAATTTAAGGCATTTTGGGTTCACACTTGGAAGGAATTAAAACCGGGGAGTTAAGAATTATAATAAGGTTACAATTAGAATTAACCTCAACCTTACCCTTAAGGTTACGATTATGAATTAAAATAAGGTTAAGATTATATCGATTAAAAACAAACTAAAGTATTTTAGGCACGACACTTGGAAGGAATCGAGATAGGGGAAGCCAGGAATTAAAATAAGGTTGCGATTATGAATTAAAATAAGGTTAAGATTATATCGATTAAAATGATTTAAAGCATTTCAGGTTTACACTTTTAAGGAATTAAAATTGGGGAGTTAAGAATATAATAAGGTTACGATTAGAATTAAAATAAGGCTGTGATTATATCGCCAAGAACTTTTTTTTTTTTTTTTTTTTTTTTTTTTTTTTTTTTTTTTTTTTTTTTTTTTTTTTTTTTTTAAATAATAATAATATATATAAAACAGGTGAAACACTCAACACTTAGAAGGGACAAAAATTGGGAAGCTGGAAATTAAGTTAAAGTTACGATTAGAAATTATAATATGGTTGCGATTAAATCTATTAAAACAAATTGGGATAATTCGGGACACGAGCGCTTTCGTCTGGGACGTTCCCAGACCTTCTTCAAGTGACAGAAAGAGCTTCAACAAGAGAAATACATTCACTGGTATTCCGCCCATAGCAAAAACACCAAAATAGCCACTTTATCCGCCCTCTATCTACGTGCCCTCCGCATATGCACCCCCACCCTCCTCTCCTCCGAAACTCAATATCTGTATACTACGTTCACAAAACTTAACTACCCCCCTCATATAATAAACTCTGCTTATAAAAAAGCGAAAAAAAAAAATACTATCAAACTCAAAATACCATTAACAATACCCCCAAAACTTTCCTCCCCCTTCCCTTTGAACTCAAACATAATATTAAACAACACATCCCCCAATCCATATCCATCTCCCAAAACAATATCCGCTCCCTTAAACACACCCTTCACCCCCCTAAACAAAAAACTCTCCAAATCCAATGCATTTACCAAATCCCCTGCCATAATTGTCCATCCGTCTACATACATACAATGATACAAACTAACGATTTTGACCGCCGCACACGCCAACACAAAGCCGATCTAATCAGTGATGATAAAAACTCCTCCCTTACCCAACATCGTGCTCTTACTCACCACAAAATAGCTATCAACAATGCAACTATTCTTAAAAATATAAACAATATACAAAAAAGAAAAATAACCGAATCAATATATATTTACAATACAAAAAACTTCAACAAAATACCCGGCGAATACAAATTAGACCACACTCAGAACTCCATCCTCCTATCTTCAAAATATTTCACCGATTTAAAAGCTCAAAAAAACACAACCACCTAACCCATTCAAAAAATTCCCTCAATTCATTCATTTTTCTTGTTGAAGCTTTTCTGTCACTTGAAGAAGGTCTGGGAACGTCCCAGACGAAAGCGCTCGTGTCCCAAATTATCCCAATTTGTTTTAATAGATTTAATCGCAACCATATTATAATTTCTAATCGTAACTTTAACTTAATTTCCAGCTTCCCAATTTTTGTCCCTTCTAAGTGTTGAAAGATATAATAAGATAAGTAAATATATATATATATTATAATATAAATATATATAATATATATTACATATATATATATATATTATATATTATATATATATACTGATATACTATATTATATATATATATTCTTTCTTTCTTTCTTCACCTCCCTCTTTGCCCCAAGATTGGGGGTAAGGTGCTGTACAAGCATCGGAAAAGAAAAGCAGTAGGAGAACATGAACAAACGTCGAAAAGAAGCCCAGCCTTACCGCCCCCTCTGTACCATTAATTAGTGAGAGCTCGTCACAGACAGAAAATCCACCCTAGAGCACCATGGGACCGCGACGGGACCCTCACTATGGTAAAATCGTCATATGTAAGGGTTCATCCCCTGGCCCAGGTGGGCCACAACCATGCCAACATACAAAACCCCGCCATTCTCTCCTATCATCGCACCTTTATTCTCGCCTCTGCCAAAACTCACATTCTCTCCTTCAAACATTCGTTTCTGACTCAATCCACTTTCTTTCGGTCTCCCAGCCGTCGTTCCCAACACACTCGTCCATTATTCATCCGCTTAAGCAACCGACTTCATTCATCCTTTCACATCGACCAAAACATCTCAACTATTTCATTTATTTCTTTTGCGTTTACCCTTTCTTCAACACCACATCTCTCTAAATACATTCATTTCCTCATCTTATCAATTCTTCTCACACCTAACACGCCCTAAGATTGTCCATCTGAACACATTGAACTTTAGATCTATACCTCTTATTCCAGACCATAGTCCCTCACTACTATACATTAACACATGTAACAACTCAAGCCTTAGTCCCTTTACATCCACCAGCGATTTTAATTGCACCAGCCACCTTCATGCCATTCACAACTTCCTACTAAACTCTGCATCATCTGTTTCACTTTTCATCCACTTTATATATCTAAAATATTTAAACTCAGCATTTGTTCCAACTGCTCACCATCTAACATAACCACACACCGAGGACTGCCGTCACTCAAAAATCATAACCATAATCTTATCTATGTTTACCTTCAAATCCTTCCTTTTACACACACTGCCAAATCTCTATACAAATCCTCTTCAAACTCTCTTAGATTCACCACACAAAAAAATTCATCGCATATATAATAAGGGCACCCTCCACTCACCTCCATTTTCCATCATTCTAACACTATTTCCTGCCACCCCCTCTCTAATTCTTTAATAATCCCATCCACATACAAGTTGAATACCAAGGAGACATAACATATTCCTTTCTCATTCCGCTATTAATATTAATCCTATCACTTTTCGACACCAATTTAATTCTTACACACGCTCATTACGTCATACAAACATTTGATTCCAATTCAGAAGCCTTACCACCTAACACCATATATTACTAACCCCTGCCATAGAGCTTCCCTAATTTATCCTATCATACGCCTGTTGCAAATCCATAAAACCTAAATACAATTTATTCCTTCTCTCATTTTCAGTCATTTGTTTCAATGTAAAGATTTGATCCACACATCCTCTACCATTCCAAACGCAACCTTGTTCTTCACCAGTCAGTTCCTTCAGTCACTCGACGCACTCCTTTCGACTAAAAATACAGCATATGTCTTCCCTACTAACATCAATAAACTAATTAACCTTATAATTCCTAACAGTTCCCCTTATCTCCTTACCTTATATAAGGGTACAAATTACTGCTATATTATTATTATTATTATATTATTATTATATTATTATTATTATTATTAATTATTATTATTTTAATTATATATATATATATATAGTATATATATATATATATTTATATATAATATATATATATATATATATATATATATATATATATATATATAATATATATATATATATATATATATATATATATATATATATATATATATATATATATTAGTTACCAGTGTTAATGTGTAGTAGTGAGACTATGGTCTGGAATAAGAGGTATATATCTAAAGTACAATGTGTTCAAATGGACAATCTTAGGAGTGTGTGTTTGGTGTGAGAAGAATTGATAAAATGAGGTATGAACATATTAGAGAGTTGTGTGATGTGAAGAAAGGGTAAATGAGAGAATAAATGAAAATACGTTGAGATGGTTTGGTCATGTGGAAAAGGATGGATGAGAGTCGGTTGGTTAAGCAGATGTATAGTGGTGAGTGTGCTGGGAATCGACCCACGAAAAAGTAAATAAAGTCGGTAAAGGAATGCTTGGATTAGAGAAATGCGAATTTGGCAGGTGCGAGAAGAAAGGTGCATAATAGGAGTGAATGGCGGAGTTTTGTGAGGGGGTATGGTTGTGGCCCACCTGTGTCTTGACTTGCAATAACTTCACCAGCCATATGTGGGGAACTTTATCAAAAGCTTTGCTATAGTCTTGATATTATATATTTTTCTGACTGCGACGAGTTCCTCCTAAAAGGTGTAAGGCTGAATTTTCTTCTACTACTTTTCTGTTTCCGGTGCATGTTGCGCACCTTACTCCCAGTCTTGGGGAAAGAAGATGGGTGATGATGATATGTCACGAATTAGAAAATTACTTTTTTGGGATAAATATTAAATGACATTAATATTTATATATTATATTTTTGCATACAGGTTTTATCATCGAATATCCAGTGGAACCAAAGAATGTTTGAACATTTTTCCAAAAAGGAATTTTTGATATCAGCTCTTAACGAGACAGGGTTTCTCCTGGAGTCTACTCGGTTTTTGATATGAAATCTTTTAAAGTTTATTTTTGTGTACGATTAAATTTTAATTCCTTATAATTTGTTGTAGTGTTGTATTAATATAATCTAAATTCTCCAAAATGCATTATGAATGGGCTTATTGTAAAAAAGCTTTCATTAAAGTTAATTCTTTAATGAAGTATCTTGAGGTTTATTCAAATATATTATAAATACCGCTGCATTCAAGAAGGTTGCTGCCCCAAGTTTCGGTGAAAATTCTCTTTCATACGGCATATTGCTTTTGAAAGGAAAAAATGAAGTGAAACGTGAAAATAATAATAATAATGAAAATTTTCAACAAAATCACAAGCAAGAACAACTAATTTATTTTAATTTTAGACAAAAATGTTTCTGGGATTTTACCTCTTGATAGTTATAAAATGGAAATTACTAAGACTTTGTTGGCATATGATACAAAAGATAAATAATTCAATAACTAATTTTTGTCTGACTTATTAGGTGAGGTTTATAATGAATTAAAAAATTCTTATATTTCCAAGTGAATTTGAATCCTACTTTTTAATTGTTAAAATCCTTATAAAATTACACGCTGCAGAATTGAAACTAAGCAAAATTTTAGAAAAGGGATATACTTTTTTCCTCCTTTTTTTTCTTTGATCAAGTTCTTGCATACAAAACTTGTAATGGTACTTATATTACTATAAGGAGGTGGAATATTTATGTCAAAAGGAAAAAATGGGATGAAAATACATTTTTTTTTGTTTAAATAATGGTGATAATGTAGGGTTACTTTCTATTTTAGGGTTTACTGAAAGCTTTGACGCTAGTTATTGTTGTAGATTATACAAAGTTAAAAAAGAAGAAATGCATACGATGACTAAAGAACGTGCTAGTTTACTTCGTAGTTATGAAAATTATTAAAATATTGTGATATAATGTTCCAGCAACTGGCGTTAAGAGTTTTTGATGACATACCTAGTTGTCATGTGATAGGTAATTAATATTTATTGACATCATGCAATATTTGTTGGAAGGGGTGTGTAACTTTGATTTATCTTTGATCTTTGGCAAGTTCATATACCATAAATTATTTTTCATTAGACTATCTTTTATACCATTATAATTTTTTCTTATTAGATTCTCTTAATAAAAAAAATACTTTGGTATGATTATTCTCATTTAGATTATGTAATAAACCTTTCATATCCGAAGTTGATCTGAAATCTAATTAGTCACGCTTAAAAAAAAAGTCTGCTTCGGAAATGTTCGTTTTTAGAGGTATGATTTCGTCAAAGATACCTGAAAGTTGTCACGAGTGGCATTTATATCTAATAATGTTTCAAATAATACTGTAAACATCTTGTAATGAAGTCGTGTTGCATATTAACGTCAACATCAGCTGAAGAACGCTATTCCTCATACATTCAATTATTTGAAAGCTGAAACATCACCATACAGTATGTTACATTATGCAAAGGTTTTGAAGTAATTGGGTCATGAAATTTGAATCGAAGCATCCTTTAAAGCAAATTTTTAATTTAAAAAGTAGGGTTAATTTGCCCAAGAGCATAGCTGGTTAAGCATCAATATTTAACGTGAAAAATATCTAGAATCAAATTTTATTCACAAAAATGCAAGTGGTCTTGAAACTCTGTTTACTTGAAACCTTAAACATTTATTCATTGGTTGAAAGAAACCTGATTTTAAGATAATAGGTTTGTCGTGTTCTTGGGCTGTCAGAAATGGTATTAATTTTACCAGATCGGAGTGAAAATGAATTTCCAGAGTTTGCTCAGATATGTAACCTTTGTTTCGGACACATTTATTATTTTTATTAAATTTATGCAAACATATCACTATGATTAGCATGTTTTATCTTGTAGAGTTGGATTTTATTTCAATCTATCATTTCCTAAGCTTCATATCTTTTATGTGAACAATAATTGCTAATAGCTGTAAACCAACATTTTTTACCAATTAAATGATTTAAATCTTAGATTTTTTTTAGTAATCCTTTTATATATATATATATATATATATATATATATATATATATATATATATATATATATATATATATATATATATATATATATATATATATATATATATATATATATATATATATATATATATATATATATATATATATATATGATATAGGGGTGTGCTAAGTGTGAGAAGAATTGATAAAGTGAGGAATGAACGTATGAGAGAGTGGTGTGGTGTGAAGAAAGGGGTAAATGAGAGAATAAATGAAAGTATGTTGAGATGGTTTGGTCATATGGAAAGGATGAATGATAGCCGGTTGGTTAAGCGGATGTATAGTGGCGAGTTTGTTGGGAACCGACCGGCTGGGAGACCGAAGAAAAAGTGGATTGAGTCAGTAAACGAATGTTTGAAGGAGAGAAATGTGAGTTTGGTAGAGGCGAGAAGAAAGGTGTATAACAGGAGTGAATGGCGGGGATTGTGAGGGGGCATGGTTGGTGCCCACCTGGGCCAGGGATGAACCCTTACCATTGATGGGGGGGGGCGATCTACCATAGTGGGGTCCATCGCCTGTCCGCATAAAGCTTAGGGTGGATTTTCTGACTGCGATGAGTTCTCACTAATTAATGGTACTGAGGGGGCGGTAAGGCTGGGCTTTCTTTTCGACTTATGTCATGTTCTTCTACTGCTTTTCTTTTCCGATGCTCGTTACGCACCTTACCCCCAGTCTTGGGGCAAGAGGAAGATAAAAAAAAGAAATATATATATATATATATATATATATATATATATATATATATATATATATATATATATATATATATATATATATATATATATATATATATATATATATATATATATATATATATATTAGCGTTAATATAAAATATTTGGGTTAAAATACATTCTACTAAAATAAATATATAAGTAGATTCGGTTAAATATTACGATCTATTTCATTGAAAATACATATATTTAAATTAATATATGAATATATGTAAATTAATATATGAACATATTTAAATTAATATACGAGTACATTTCCTCATATCTTCAACATGATACAGCAAATATATGAATATGTACAGATTAAGATAATTAGATTCTAATCTGCTTAATATATTGATATATTGTTTTTAAAGCTTTTCTTGTTCGGCTGATATTTGAACACAAAATATATTTGGAAATCATATATTTTTATTTAATTAAAATATCCATTTCTCTCAGTGTGTATATATATATATATATATATATATATATATATATATATATATATATATATATATATATATATATATATATATATATATATAATATATTATATATATATATATATATATATATATATATATATATATGGGGAGGGAAGTAGCGCTCCCGAAGCGACGAGAGTACTCCCCCCACTGGGAATATATGGAGTGTTAGGGTCATCCGAAGTCACTCCAGGTCCCAATGGTTGGCCCCACTTGCGCTCATATCACATTCTTCTTACTATCTCTATCCTCAATTTTCTGCAAAGGCGGTCATTGAGCCCATGTGTGCAGTGATGTTGTTTGCTCTCGTGTCGTGTCTCTGATTTGGTCTTCCAAACTTTCAACCTTATGGCTCAAGCTATCCTGTTAATCTACTAAATGTATCTAATTTCTATATATGTCTCCTAACTCAACTGACTAACCTAAATCCTTCGACAACATAAAAACAAACTCCAAATTGGAACATATTCTCTATTCTTCATCATTCTCTGAAATCATCATTCTTGGTGATTTCAATGTTCATCACCGCCAATGGGTTTCCTCTATCCAGAACGGCCCCGAGCAGTTGGTGCAGCTCCCTACTCGTATTCCCGATTGTCTTGGAAATGAAACCAATATCGTAGACCTTTGCCTAACCTCTAATCCTCCTCCTTATTTCTGTTAAACTCTTTCCTCCTCTGGATTACTCCGATCACCTTGCCTCGTTATCTCGAGAAATGTTACCTCGGTGTCTTCTTCTATCTCATCAAGTCTTCTAAAGGAAAGACAACCGCCTGAGGCGAGTAAACGTTTTTGGGACTTTGGTATTGGTCGGACTTGAGGTCATAATTCTATGATTTCGCATGGAATGACTAATGCTTCTGTGTGAGGAATCCTTCGGTGTTTGCTGAACATATTACCGAAGTGATTCTCTTTCTGTCATGTAGGCGTACATTACATATTCTTTATTTTTAACTTAACCTAACAAACCTTGATGTAACTCCGCTTGTTTTCGTGCTATTCGCCACAAGGACGTTGTCTTCGGGAGTTACCTTCATCTCCAAAGTCCAGAAACCCACGTAACTTTATATTTCATCCCGGAATCGTGCAAAGTCAATTCTCCGTGACACTAAAGACGCTTTTTCTCCGAAGAAAATGCAATAATCTTAGTGGCTCCTCTTCCTCACGTTTTCTGTCAATTTGCTAAAAATTGTTAATTCCAATTTTTTTCTTCCTCTTTCACACTTCTATTATCTTCCAACGGCAAATACTGTTTTTTTACCTTCGGCTGAAGCTGAACTCTTTGCACAAACCTCTTCTCATAATTTTACCTTAAACGATTCTGAAGCTGTAACTTCTTCTTCACCTACCTTCAACTCATTTATGCCTAGTATTTAACTGCTTTTAAAGATCTCTCTCTCTCTCTCTCTCTCTCTCTCTCTCTCTCTCTCTCTCTCTCTCTCTCTCTCTCTCTCTCTCTCTCTCTCTCTCTCTCTCTCTCTCTCTCTCTCTCTCTCAGCTTAACATAAGAAGGTTTACTTTCCTGATGTTATTCCTTCTCTGGTTTTCTGTGCTTCCACCCTGCCTTGGCAAACTATTCGTCTGTCTTTCCACTTCGACGTTCCATTCTTCCTTGAAAGGTGCTGTCATTCAACAAGTGCGGAAAAAATGGGACCACTTTCAACCCTCAAGTTACTCTCCTATCGCTTTAATTTCTGCTTTTTTTCTAAAGTTTAAGAAGAAGATCTGGAAGCATCTCAATTGTTCTAAACTTATCTCTGATCGCCAGTAAGACTTTCATAAAAAGCTCCCTATAGGTGATCTTCCTTCTCTTCTTTCTGAACCTTTGGTCCTCTTCGATTCGGCATTTTGGTGAATATTTTCCTCTGGTATTGAACACATCGAAAGCCTGATTTCTAAACTTTCCTTTTTCGGAATCTGTCCTTCTATCGGTGACCTCTCTGATTTCCTTTCCGGTCGCTCTTTAGCAGCTGTTTTGGACGGCCACCGTTCATCCTTTAAGTCTACAAATAGTGGTATTCCTCAAGGTTCTGTTCTATCACCAACTCTCTACTTTTCATTAATGACTTTCTCTCCACTACATCATCACCTATCAACTCCTATGTCGACGACTCCGCCCATCATTCCTCCCTTCATTTTGATAGACGTCCCTCCCAACATCAATTATATTACGCTAGGAGGGTGACCTTGAGGCATCTAACCTCTGATTTTTCTCAAATTTTCAATTAAGGCGTTGAGAACAAGGTTGTATTCAATGCCTCAAAAATTCAGTTCCTCCATCTTTCTACTCGACATAATCATCCACATATCTATAACATCTTCGAAAGCGCATAACCCGAACCTTCGTCTCTCCTTAAAATTATTGGTGTTTCTTTATCTCGTGATCTTAAATAGAAGTATCACATTATTTCTCTCTCAAACCAGGCTTCTAAGAGGTCCCCCAGTTGCTAGTTCTTCATAGGGGTGTCGTTCACCTTATGAAGTATACCTCTCACATCTTTGGTGGTCCCACTCACACAGTTCTCCTTAGAAAGGTGGAGTCTAGGACCTTTCGTCTTATTAACGCTCCTGCTTTCCATAACTCACTTTCCAATCTCTTTCTACGCGTTGAATTGTTGCGTCATTCATTTTATTCATCTTCTCTCTCTATCCAATTCTTTGACCACAGATTTAAATGCTATGCTCATTCTTACATGTACTCCACTGGTAAAGTCCGGACCACACCCACTTTGTCAATTTTCCCAACTACTTTTGACTTGCACACTTTCAGAAACGGGCGGTGTTAAATAGGATATACATGGGTTATGGCACGAGTTTTTCTTGCCTCTGCTTCGAGACGTCCCCTTCTTTGGGTTAAGAAAATAATAGTTTGATAAATGTTAATATTATAAATTATTAATATAAAAATGAAACTATAGTGTGGTGGATATATATAAATAATATATTATATAAATGTATTAAAAAAAATTATTTGAGGAAAAAATAATCACTATTAATGAGTGATTAAAATTATTAAATATTGATTATCTTTTCAGATACTATTATTAGTTATTTATACTCGAAATTATATAGGGAAATACAAGACTCTTTATAGGTAAATAAATTATATTTTACAAGTAAATTATCAATAATAAAATTATTTAATATATTATATACTCACATATACATGAGAATATAAACCAGTATAATTTATCGAATATGGTTGAAGATTCCTCCAAACTCACAATAAAATTTTTTTTCCACCTCATCCAGTGCTGCTTGAAATTTCTTTTTGCAATAATATATTATTTAATTTACGTTAATTTAATAATCTAATTAAAAATTTATTTAACATTCCAATTTAAATCATTGCATGTATAATATATTTTCTTTAGTATATATAATATATATATCCACTTGTATTATAATTACAGATGCACCGGAGAGTATTTTGGCAGACGGAGAAGTGGAATCATTTTAATTCCGGCAGAGGCGGGATGAATTTCAAGTTTACCTTACCTTAAATATATACGTATAGTTATATATATATATATATATTGTTTATATAATATATATATATAATATATTATATATAATATAATAATTTATTATATACTATATATTATATATTCAGGTTGGACTTCTAACATGCTTATCAGCACCTTCCTCTCCGGTCCTAGTGTAATCTAGAAGTTTACACTCCTTTGAGAGGGCTACAATTTTAGTAGTTAAACAATCTACAAATAAGTAACTAAATTCAAAAATTAGATATCTTAATGCAAATACTGGGAAGCCTATGAGAATATATTATTGCTGCACCATTGAAGAATTAATAAGAGCGCAGTTGATGTGATAAGATTTAATCCTTGTGTCGCAGTTATCATTGCAAAATATTTAGCGAAAAACTTGAAGGATAGCGGTGTAAACTTTGTGAGTGAACTTTTAAATTTTACTACACGTTTTGGTACCATTAATTAAGAGAAGAACTTTATGTACTTGACCAGTTATCTAATCACATACAAAGCTCCTATGATTTATTGATCAGGAATAAATAAATTTATGTCAGAGAAAGTAAACTTTTGTATAAAGCTAAAGAAGAATATTACATTAAGTTCAGATTCTGATGACCAATGATGATCATGTAAATCAATGACAGATTCACATGAAGAATTGAGAAGGAAACGCATTCAAATTAAACATTCAATTTTCTGGAAGTTCTTTGATGACATGCTATAAGAAAATCGTCATAGAGAGTGAGATATTTCAGATATTTAAAATGAGTTGAAAAGATTGAAAAACGTTAAAATGAAACGAGAAATGACATTGAAAAAAAATCATGAATTGAAATACTATTCAAACACTTGGTAAATATTTTGCAGCACCACTTTTGGAACGAAAATCGGATGCTGATCCACTGTTAGGGTGGGAAAGAAGAAAAGCTCTTTATCCTGATTGGCTCTTACTGATTATACTAGAAATATCTCTCTTCCACCCTCAAGTGCTATTTGGCGAGAGAATGTTAACCAAGAGAAGATATTTATACATGGGGTAAAAGGGAATTATTTTCTCCAACACCAGCTGATCAGCTCCTGTTGTTAATTTTAATTTAAAAGGCTTTGTTTTTAAATTTGGTGGTAATGTGGCGTATTTAGTTATATGAGGCGAAGTGGCAATAAAAAAGTCCCTACATTTAAACTAATTCCTATTCCCCAATGGCTTGTGGGTGTATAACCAATTAATCTCTAGGCATTTCTCCAAAAAAAAGGTCCTTTTCTATTGTGAATATCTTTAAACTTGCCCCAAAAGACTAGCGAATAAAAAATTGTTACTTGGCACAGGTTTACAAATCTTCAGAGAACACTAGTAATCTAATTTGTTTCTTGGTTTCATACTTTAATATTATGGTATTATAATATTATATTACTTATATTCTTAGTTATTAGTGTAATATTTTGACGAGTAGGTTATATATATATATATAGATAGTGTTAGATGTATAAGAGTTTTTATAACTTAAAAGCCCTCTTTGTAGATTCAAGTTGAAGGTTAAAGATTTGTATATAATATTATTTGCTATTAATTTTTATTAGCTCCTTTTTGGTCTTAGCAAAATATATGGCTCTATTGTGTTAGTTGATTAAGTTTATCTTAACCAATCTTCTACTTAAACTATTATTGTGATATTGTCATTTTCTCAGCGATTATCTCCAAAAGTGTGTATTTTTTGCTAGAGGGTAGTATTTTTGATATCACAAAACCCTTTGTTAAGTTGTCTTTACAATAATTAGTTTAAGATTTGATAATAAGTGTTTCATATAGGGCTCTATCCATATCATATTTATTTATTATATTTATAAATTCAATTATTAGTTTGACTTTATATCTATCACTACAACAAAAAATATTAAATGAACAAGCAATATTTAAAATTATATTACAAAAGGAGATGTTCCATTTGCTCTTTTTGTTACCATACCACAATATTTATATATAATTTTATTATGTTATATATATATATATATGATATTTAATATATTATATATAGTATAAATATATAATATACTATATAATATATATATTATATATATACTATATATTATATATATTTATATATATAAATAATAATATATATATATTATATTATATATATTTTATCATAATATTATATTATAATATCTATTATAATTATATATATATATATATTATTTATTATATATATTATTATTATTATATATATATAATTATATATATTATATATATATATAATATTAATATATAATATATATATAATATTAATTATATTTATTATATAATATATATACAGGGTCACCCTTTCTGGAAGTCGGGGAAGATCAGGAAAAAAATGGTCAGGAAAGTCGCGGAAACGTTTTTTAAAAATGATGCGGAAGTAGGGAATTCAAAAGCATAAAACAAGTCAGGGAAATTTTAATTTCCAAACATTTGAGAATGATCCTGGACCAAGTAATATTTTGATATATATTTTTTTCCCTACTGTATAATTGGTGGAATGAGAGATATTTTGATAAGGGTGATGCAATAGATGGTGTGGTAAGAAATTCTAATTTTTTTTTCCTTCTTCATTTTATTGAAAGTTACTATACTCTATTCTGCCTATTCTGTCTGAGTTGTTCAATTTCCTTCGAGTTGAAAGGTGATTGTATATGATGTGTCTTTTGACTGTAGATTATGACTTAATCGTTTATCATCTTTTCTTTAGGGTTATACTTTTTGGAGTTTTGATGATGGAAATTTTGAATGTTGTGCGTTGAAGGAGTGGCTCTATCATTTTAAAAAAAGGCTTCAAGCAAAAAAAAAATTAACCCTTTAACGACCAGTGGTTGGAGTGCATTGAACTTTGTATTTCTGTGACATATGTATCAACTGGTTGGCATAAATGATTTATTTAACCTGAAAATTTTCTTAGTATAGGTGAAACTTGTACTGAGAAATAATATTGTTTTAGTAACTTTTTGTACATTGTTTTCTAAATGAACTATATGTCGGTCACTTGTCTGTGGCGGAAATACATTGAATGACAGAAAAGTATTAGAAAGATTCCTCTGACGTGCGAAAGACACTGTCCACTAGATTTCAGGTTATTCAGTGTTTAGTATAGGTTTCATTCAGCCAGAACAAGGGGAAACAAGATTTGATTTTATTGCTAGTAGTGCGGTATGGTACATCCGACAATAAAAACTGCAATGAATCACGATTCTGTTGCTGGAAATGTAAGAAGGCACTAACTTTACCTTTGCAGCTTTCTGACAGTTTCATTCTCCGTTTGAATTGAAATTCAAAAATATTTTGGGTTCTATATCTTATAAAATTTGTGAGTTTTTTTCTTCTTTATCTCATTCCTGTAGATCTCAATGAATAGCGAACGCTGGCAACAATATTTGTTATTATTATGATTTTGATTATTTTTGCACATGGCAATGCGACAGTGGAAGGAGGGTTTTTCTATAATTAAGCAATTTTAGTTGAGAATCTGAAAGAACATAGTTTGATTTCTCAAAGACAGTGCACAATGCTATAAAGATCTCATGAAATATTCATAAAGTTATACACTCAAAAAATGTTGACAAATGTAAGAGCTGCCATAGAGTATGAAGAACATCTCAAGAGTCAAACAGAAAGGAAAACTAAGAAGAGATTTGAAATGAGTTTTGAAAAAGAAGATTTCCGAACAGATCAATAAACTTGAAGGAGGAAATGTTATATTGAAGGCTTTAACAATAAGCATCGCTCTTTAATAATCTACAAATTCAAATGCGGGTGGAGAATGATTGGAAGAAAAAGTTATCTAATTTCCCCATTTAGAACTTTTGGGAGTACAGAATGAGACGTCTATTTTAAACCTGGCATTAAATGTAGCTTGTTATATTTATGTTTCTTTTTGTCATAATAAAAACTGTTTTTTTGAAAAATAAAAAAGGAGTGCTTTTGGACGGCTATGGGTAAGGTATTGGCGATGATTTGACTAGTAAACAAATAATTTTTTAAATTCATCCATGATGATGAACATTCTAAAGTAAATTTCATAAGTTATGTATGGAACTGAGTAAATAGGCTGGCAGTAATATTAATAGATATTTTTCACAAAAATAACGAACACGTTGGTCAGGGAAAATTGGCAGATTTGGTCAGGGAAGTCAGAAGTTCAGGGGAAATCAAAAATTCAAATTTTAGTGTGAACACCTGATATATATTATATATATATATCTATATATATATATAATTTATAATATTAATATATATAATATATTATATAAAACTTTTTGAGGTTAATTCGATTTTTTTAATCTTTTTAATAATAATAATAATAATAATAATAATAATAATAATAATAATAATATAATAATAATAATAATAATAATAATATATAATAGTAATAATAATATAGTATAATAATATAATAATATAATAATATAATAATAATAAATATAATAATTATAATAATAATAAAAATTTATTATTTTTACTATTTTATATTATATTATTATTATTATTATTATTATATATTATTATTATTATATTATATTATTATTATTATTATTTATTATATTCAAAAACTTTTGTTCCAAAATATTTCAAGTGGATATTTGTTCTTCCAAACTTTGATAAAGGATCGAACACGATCTATTAATATGAATATTGCTTTTGTATCTCTCTCTCTCTCTCTTCTCTCTCTTCTCTTCCTCTCCTCTCTCTCTCTCCTCTTATATATATTAATAATATATATATATATAAATAATATATATATAATATATTCATATAAAATGATGTAAATTTTACTTTGGGAATTTTATTATTATTATTATATTGGTTGTTATTTATAATTAATGGGGGGTATAGTGGCCCTATAGCTTCTACAGTTTCCTATATCCTTATATAAGGGTATAATTACTCATACTTATTATACTGATATTTTTAAGTAAAATTCATTATTTTTGCATTATTAATATATTAAGGGTTTATATTGTTTATCCTTATTAGGTAGACATTATTTACTTATTTCAATATTATTCTATTATTATATATGCTTTAAAGCCAAAGGTCTTAATGTCTTAATATATATAAATATATAACATTTGATATATTATATTTATTATATTGTATCCTTTGTATGTCGGATTCTATGAAATGTTAAGAATTACCATACTTTTGTTTGCGTGGTCGTAAGGGCGACTAATGGACAGAGGGGAGTTAGGGCACTCGTAGCGATAAGAGTGCCTCTCATTAGGATTTTGGGATGTAGGGTATATACATTTCAGTGTTAATGGTTGTCTTTGTTTCAGATAACACTCTTCTTACCCGGGAGTAGACTCCCCGAATCGCAACAGAGCATAAAGCACTAATATTATTACAAAAAACATCTTTTTCATTTCCCTGTGTGAGGGGGGGGTGAAAGAATTTCTAACAAGAGAATGCTCTAACAACTTTTTCAAACGGTATGAAATCTACTATTAAGGGGGAAAAACACAAGTGGTTAAGTATGATGTTTTGTAGTTGAATTTATCGATACAAATATATTATCTTGGCTTAAAGGTAATGGTATAATATGATACAAATGAACACTTGACATGGTTGTTGATCGATATCGAAACATACACCATGTATTACTTTGATCCGGTGATAATGAAATCTGTTCTATGAGTACATGGTATTGTAAGAGAACAATGCAAAGAGAGAAAGAGGCGATGGTGTAGTTAGAAAGGAAATAGTTTTGATTGGCTCGCTGTGACGGAACATGTCGATGAAAGGAGTGGTGAAGTATGGTTTCAGATTGTGGTGTTATGTGTTATATAGTTTTGGGATATATACTTGTTAGTTGTGGAGATATGGAGGGGGAGAGGAGTTTGCGATTCTGATGGCAGAAAGCTTTTGTGTCACAGAAGCTATGGTGGGATTTTGTTTGTGTTTGTACTAGAATTCTAAATAATTATTAAATTTTAAAAATTTTGAAAAGTGCGTCAAGGTTTGCATTCGTTGTCTACATATTGTTTGTCACCAATCTGAGTAGTGATGATTAAGTGAAGTGTGTTTTCTGGTAATCTGAATGGATGTTTTGATGGTGAAATAGGTCAGAATGATTGTGATTTGTAGGCGAATTACTCACTGAATGAGTTGATAAATATGATTTATAAGTAAACTTGGGGTGGTATATTCAATGATATCATTTTGTGTGTGGGGGAATTATTTCAAATATTTTTTACTCTTGAATTTTGGTGGAAGGTGTAATTGAATTCCTGTGATATCATTGAAATTAAGAGTGGGTATGAGTGAAAGTAATACTTTCTTCGGAGCATAAGAGCATTATATAGTATACTAGAGTTGGTGTTAGTAGAGATGGTATAGAAAGTTGATGGAGGTATAGATAGTTTTGTGTTTAGAAGTGAGTATGGTGGCATAGTATGATGAGTTTCGTTAAATTTAGGGAGTGGGATAGGGTGGATTTACGTCTCGAATATATTAATGTTTGTTTTTAGTAAGACTATATGTTTTATGTGTTGGGACTATAGAAAATAGAAGGAAAGAGGTGAGGAAAGGAGTAGGGATTAAGAGAGTTTTGAGGGAATTAAGTTAAACTACTGTAGTAAGGAAATGTATTTAGAGAACTTTTGCAAATTTATCTTAGTTATAGATAGTGACAAGGATTGAAAACCTTCGAAAAATTCTGATATAAAAAGAAAAAGAAAGCAAAAGAAGAATGAACGTGCTAAAGTTGGAAGTAGAATGTTAACAAGAGTGTTGGAATATGTAAAATATGCAAGACAGATATTAAAAAGTAAAAGAGGTTGATTCGACATATTGCCTAAAAGCAAATGATAGAGTCTTGAAAGTCTAACAAGTGGTGCTCGTAGCTCTATGATCACAGATAGTGAATATAGAATACTAACAGCATGCTTACGTAGGCGCGAGCGAACACGTTATAATTTTGTACCCGACCGTTTGAAAGAAATGTGTTTGAATGTACATTTTTGGTTATTCCTAAGGTAATTGTAAGCTTTTTCTGAAGGAATTCATTTACTTATCTGTGCTGTATAATGAACCAGGGAATGGGCTTTTCAGTAATATTGATGAAATGGATGTGTGAGGTTAGTTCGTTATAGAGGCGTACATACTTCGAAATCTGCTATACATTGCAGTTTATGAAGACGTGTGTGAGTGTGTGTGGGTTTATGTGTGTGTATATAAATCCAATCAGAAAAATTTTGCCTTTCTGGGAATTGATTCAGGGGAAATGGTGCGTCGCTATGTGTTGGAATGTTAGACTTTCCAATTTGGGTTTCATATAGTGAATATTTCACAGGTTAGGGAAAATTCGCAATGACCCAATTGAAGACATCCCATTAACAAAATGACAAATTTCCGGATTTAATATGAAAGAAATAATCTTATATGATGCTCAATTAGGATATTTTCCTATGCAATTAGATTCGACTAATATTCTCACCTCTTCTCACCTCTAGTCATTTTTCATTCGCCTTTTTTTTTATAATATATATATATATTAAATATTAATATTATTATAATATTATATTATATATATATATTTATTATATATATATATATATTATATATATATATATATATATATTTTTATATATATTAATATTATATTATATATAGTATATATATATATATAATATTATATATATGTGTGGTGTGTCGTGTGGCACGGATTGTCAATTTTTCATTTGGGATGCGGATGTTAATTTTGTAAATGCGGATGGCGGTGCGATGTTAATTTTCGTAGTGCGGGTAGATGTGTCAAATTTTTTGTGAGTGCGGATAGAGGTTGTTGAATTTTCGTAAATGTGGATGTGAAAGCGGATGTGAATTTAGTGCGGATTGTTCCACATCGGCGAAGATGCAATATTGCCTTGGTTGGGGCTTAAATTTTACTGCAAAATGCGGAGCGGATGTTGAATATCCGTAAGATGGCGGATGCGGGGTGTCAGAGGATTTTGGTTTTAATGCGGAATGCGGATGTGAATATTTACGTAAGTGCGGATGTGAAGAAGCAGATGTTGAATCAGGTGCTGGGAGTGTTAATAGTTGAGTGTGTAAGTGCGGTGCGGGGTTGAGTGTGTGAATCTATATTGTAACTTGCGGTTATGCGGTATGTCAATTTTGCGTGTGAGGGTAGCGTTGCAGGCTTCGATTCGATGTGTTAATTTTGTAACAGCTGCAGTGATGCGAGGAGCGATTTTTGTGAATTTAGTGGGTGGGAATGGTTCCGGGCATCCGCGCGCGTATGCGGAAGGGCCATACTCACTATAATTGTATAAATGAAGTAGGTATATATACTATATAGTATTTAAAGTGTATATATAAATTATATAAAAAGTGATTGAGTTGTATATATATACATATTGTGGATATATAGATTTAATATAAGGTATATATAGTTATCGGTTGTAAGGTCACCACTCGATATGATATTCTATTATCGGTAAAATGAGTATGAATATAGTATATAATAAAATGTAAATTATTTCAATATCTCATTTTATTTATACAGACACTTATTCCGCTTAAGCGGGGTAGTGGTACGTGCCCTTCCCTAATACATACTTCCTTCATCTCGCCCTCACCCACTCTCATTCCATTCTATCTTCGCCAGACACTCCTTCCTCACCCTATCCCTCTCTCTTTCCAGCATTCGGTCCTGTGGGTACTTCATCCATCCACTTTTTCTTGGTCTCCCCCACTTCTCTTCTTCTATCCCTCCGCCCAACTTCCTAAGCACCCCTCTCCTCCATTCTCTCAGATCTAAACCCTCCCTCATTCATTCTTCGTCACCATCTTTCATAATCTCTCTCTAATCCTTCCAATCACATCTCTCTCTTTTACTAACCCCACATACCGCTCCACCCTTTCATCTCAAACACTCCAACTTCTTCTTGGACCTAGCATTCACCTAAATTAATTCCCTCTGACGCCAGCTGGGACACAAATTTTTCCAAACTACTTTATCTTAAGGTTTATGTGGATAATCCCCCCTTTGCATAATTCCCGGTTCAACCACTCATGCGGTCTCAATTCCTTGATCCTATCGTGATCGGTATCTTTCCTTCATCCCTCCTTCCTAACCCAAATCCATCCAACGCTAATATCTTGAAACCTTTACTTCTTCTGAAATACTGAGCACCCTACTCTATCTCTACCTCCCCTGATCTGTTTCTCCACCCTCCTCAAACACTAACCACTTTCTTAGCTGGGATATCTTTCCTTAAAGACCCTTTGTCCACACCCTCTCCAACTCCTTAACACGCACTACTAGCAGCCTCTTCTGAATTCTCGCCCAGTAGTATCATAACGCTATTAACTGAGAATAATGCATGTTGCACTTCCATCGATACCCATATCCATCAGTTCCACCCCTCTCCCCTTCCCTCATCATTTCCTCTCGGCAAAGCACTACTCTACTACATAGTTTGAGTATAAAGCACGGTGACATACACATGACGAAAATCACGCCGAACAGACGTCACAGACTCACACTTTGCGAAACGTATCACACAAAACAATTTTAGCTGATTTTCTATAAAAGGATCTATAAAAAAAGCACTTTTATAACCTCAATTTACCCCCTACTCATAGATATCACACTCCAGGACCTCCATAATTCGCTCGCTCTTCCTCTATTGCAATTATAAATGACTTAACAAGATTAAGCTAAAAATATATACACCTCATATCACTTTCCCTGTTGGCGATTTACATAAGATATCCCTTTTTTCCACATGCTCTCATTGTGTAATATACTGGTAGACGCCACACCCCCTTCCCATCCTAATCGCGCCTTGTTGGCGTTCGCCCCATTCTCTCTTCGCCCGCTTTTATAAAAATCTCGATTACCTCTTCAGGATTAGTATTTCCCATTACCTTCCCTACTTAATATCAAAGAAGATTACCTCTTAATTACCACACTGCATCCCAGTACTCCCCTTTCCCTGTTATACATGTGCGTGGAACTCAACAACATCCTCCCAATCCTTGGTGAACCTTTCTTCCTTCCTGGCCAACTAAAATGATAACTCTGTAACAGCCATTACTGCTACCTGCATCATTCTGCCTCCGGCCTCTGTAATACATTTCTACTCACACATCTTAGACCCGTTGAACTTGTCCTTTTTTCCTTTGCAGATAGACGAACCCTAAGATAGTTAGTTTCTTCATTTGTATTTGACCCATCTTCCTTCCTTCAGTCCCTCTTTTTCTCACCCTCATATGCCAAGTCCTTCTAGCAAAGCGTCTCCTCATCATCTCCCAGCCCATTTCAGTTCAATAATCGTTCTAGAATATTCCCCCATCTTCGCCTCACCCTATCCTCCTATCCTGATTGCCATTCCCCTCCCCTTCCCTTAACCTCTCTCCTAAACCCTCCTGTCTTCTTTCTTTTTATTATTTTTTCATGAATTTTCTTTTCGTTTCAAATTTCTGTCACTTTTTACACCATTGATTATTTGCATTCTTTCTTCGCCTCTCCACCGCCCTTTTGCTTGCCACTACTAGAGCCCTCGTATTATCCTCCCGCTTTCCTTCTCCTATCCCAACCCAATTCACATAGCCATCTTTTTTACTGGTTTCACCGAATCTGCTTTTACTCTCCTCTCACATAGCAATACCATCTCATTCCTTTCCTTCACTTGCTCCCAACCTTTTTTTACTCCGCTTTCCTTCTATGCCTCTTTCACTAAAGGTTGTCTCCTTTAAATCTCTTTCACTCTCCCCATTCCCAATTTCCGTCTCTCTCACGTCCCTCCATCTATCCTCTATACCCCTGCCTAGGAACGTATATTACACAATGTCTATCTCGCTTAATAATTTCGATTCTTATTTTCCTCTTTTTTTCTCTTTCTCGCTAACCGTTACCTCCCCCGCTAAGGTTCCGGTGGTAACAGTCTTGAGTAAGCGCCGAGTGTCGGTAGAGTAGTGATTTTATACTCCCTTCGCTGCCTTGTTGGATACGAGAGGTTGTCGTAACTACTAGTGCGAGGTGAAGTCTGCCTTGATGAGCCTTAGCTAATTTGGGTGGATGTTAGGTAGGTTAAGTGATTAAGGTAGGGGAGAGGATTGGCCATGTGGTCTGTCCGATCTATTGGTGTAGGGGTGCAGTCAAGTGGAGGGTACCCTCGGATAGGAGACAGAGCCAGAAAAAATAGATGGAAGATGTAGGATCAGAAGTTATTATATATTATGTGCGTTCCGGTGAACATATTCAGATGGAGCATTGTGTGTAGGGAACACCGACAGTATTATTGGTTTTAAGGGTATTGGAGGATTAGATTGGAGGGGACGTTGAAGAGAGAGACGGTAGATATAGGGTATGTGAGTTGGAGGAGGAGAAGAAGATGTTTTAGAGAGCAAATTTGGTGAATTGAAGGGACCGTTAAAGATATGCGGAGTTTAAAATAAGGGCTGGGATAGCAGTAGTGAAGAGAAAGTGAAGAGTGTGGTGGAAAGATGAGCGAGGTTGAAAGAGTTTTGTTGTTGAAAAAGAAAAAGAGAAGATAATTATAAGGTATATTGAAAAATGGTGGGGATATTGTGAAGTATGGATTTAGAAGCTGGAGGAATAATAGGGGGTTTTAGTATGAAAATTGAAAGGAAACAGCTCTTCACTCTAATCTAACAATTTCAATTCGAAAAATAAAGATTAAAGAGAAGTTGGTGGGTATACAAAAAATAGATTGATGCCCGAAAAATTTTTTTATTGATAACAAAGGTGAGAGTCAAAGATAATTATTCTGAAAGAAAGTGATAAGAGAAGTATAGTGAGGGTTAATAAAAGAGAGAGATTATATGAAAAATTATAAGATAATATTAAGTTTAATTTAGAAAATAGAAAGATAGAAAGTCTATCCAAAGCTGTAGTAAGACGGAACCTATAGATATAAAATATTAGTGAAGGATAATAATATAATAAGCAATATATATAATTACTATTAGTAAACAAGATATCTCACTTATATGGTTTTAGGTACACCATCTTATAGACGCTGCTAACAAAGGCTTAGTTATGGAGAAGGAGGGTTTAAGGGAATAGGGGAGGGGATGGATAGGATTGGGGAGGATAGGGTGAGAATGAATGGGGATATTTAGGATTATTGATTTGAAATGGGATGGGAAGAGAGGGGGATTTGCAAGAGGTTTGATGGTGGGGTGTAAGTAGGACGGTGATAAGAGTATGAATACCATTAATTAGGTAGAAATTATTAGGCGTTTTTATTCTAGAAAAAGAAAGTTCCGGAGTATGAATGGTATTATATTATTATTTAAGAGTCAAAAACAAAAATCAAAAAATTTGCCTGGTATAACATATAATGAACTCTCTTAATAAACATATTGAGTAGTGGAAGGTTATACAGAGGGATCGGCTAAGAGAAATGCACCTGTATCCAGGTTGTAAATGAATTGTTGGAGGAAGAAAGAGTGTTATCACAGGCTTTGGGAGGTGGCGTTTTGGTTGCCCCCTGTAAAAGCCACGAAAGTTAAGAGATGGATTAAAATAGATAATTATAGAAAGGGCTAATTTTGTATTTTGGTATGTAAGTAGGGTGGTGATGGGAGATACTAAATTGATAGGAAGGTGTGTAAAGAAGTAACGACGATACATAGAAATATAGGGAGATAAAGAAAAAGGAGGATGTTAGGATATAGATCACAAAAGAAATGTTGTGAAAAAAATTGTTGCTTTCCATTGTTATACACTAGTCTTGTGAGAGAAAAAATAAGTTAACTAGTAAGGAAGTGAGGAAACGTGTAATCGCGCGTGAAGGTATGTATTTCCTCATAACTCAGTCAATGGAGACAACAGCAGAAATAGAAATTATAAGTAAGCGATGAAGAAGGAGGGAATAGTGGGGACATGAGAAGGAAAGTTGGAAAGTATAGGGCCCGGAAAGTTAGTTGATATAAAGGTTATAGTTATGAGTAGCCTTTATAGTAATAGGAGAGAATAAGAGAATAGTCGCTAAACTTGGTTCCAATGAGTAGTTAGGGGAGAGAAGAGGAGTGCAGTATGTTTGGCATTGGAAGAGTTTAGAATTAGAGACAGGTATTTAGTGTAATGTCCACCATGGTTCTTTTTTATCCAACTTTTTATATTTATATGGGAGTGTTTATGGTATAGAATGATGTAGAGGAGTGGGGAAGTGAGGGTTGAGAGAACTGATTGGTATGATGAGAGTGAGGACATTTAGATGGGGAAACGTGTTAACATGTTATATCAATTAGCGGATTGATTACTACCTTTGGTGAAGCGTTTAAAGGATTCCAGAAGCAGGCTGTGTATTTGTTGCAAAGTGGAGTCTCTCCTGAAGGTGATGGACAGTGTGTTGGACATAATGTAGGTCCTTAAAGATAATTGGTTTTAAAAGTAAAAGTGTTTAAAGTATCTACAAAGGGATAAAAAGGAAATACTTTTATGGTGAGTGTAGGTAGTTGAGATTAAGAGTAGGGGTAAATGGTATTAATTAGAAGAAATAAAAGGTTTTTCGTTTAGGGATGTGTTTTGTTATATAAGGACTAAGGCGGGGTACGCAGATATAAGAGGGCCGCTATATAGTAGAAGGTAGGGTGAAGAGAGATAAGTCACCAGTACCAGGTGGAGATAGGATGAAAAGGGTACGTACGCATGAAAATAGGTATTGATAGGCGGGGAATTATTTTGACAAGAGGCGTGGAATTTGTTATCATATTGCAAGAATAAAAGTATGTTTTGATTGATGTTCCCCCAGCTAAGGGTAAGCTGAATATATAGATATATCCGCAATAGGCGTATCGGATGGCAGTAGATCGAGTAGTGAGACTGCTACCTTGTGTGGAGCATGTTAGAATTGCACTCTTTGGTCCAATGCAAGATTCGTGATAAGTCGTCTTAGGATCGTTCTGAGATGAAAGGTTGAGATTTTTGTAGCAGGGTAGGTAAAAGGAGGGATTTAGAATAGTACCACCCAAGGTAATAAGAGGAGAGATGATGATTAGGAAGATATTGATTTGAGTGAGAGAGAGCGGGTAGGACTCGTCTTAGATGTCGTTGGACTCTGCGAAGAGAATGGAGGAGCAGAGAGGGGTGTTAGGAGAGTTTGGGAGGAGGAGGGTGATTGGGAAGAAGAGGAGCGGGGGAAGACCAGAAGAAGATTGCGGGATAGGATGGAAAAAGGAAATGCGGAGCAGCGAGAGGATGAGTGGATGAAGCGTAGAGGGTGTACCGAGAGTAGCATGGAATGGAGAGAGATTTGAAGCACGGTGAGGGCGAGAGTGTTAGTTAGAAGAGAATATAATGTATTATAGTGTGTGAACATCCTGCAGTGCCATACGATTAAGCCCTGGGCGTAGTGTCTGTTAATAATAATATAACTATATATCCTATTATAATTACTATAAATAAAGTAAATTTGATAAAATTCACTCTTTTTTAGCTGAAGCTATTTTCCTGATGTTATTTAACTAATATAAGAGTGTGTGATAAAGCTCTGACTAAAATCTATATTACAATATTACAGGTTGTTAATTAATCATTTATGAGAATATATATATCATCTCTTTTAAAGCTTAGACTTACGATTAAGTATATACCTTAACAACAGAATAATTATTTGGAATATTATTAAATCATAAGTATCAACTTATTCTATTTACTCATATCTATCTTAATTACTGTCTAAAATCAATACAT